>CABHPH010162505.1:0-41222 GCA_902168325.1 Peromyscus nudipes | reverse complement strand
TTCTTCTCCAAGATTTGTGACTTCACTAGCCCTGGGTAGTGTCTAGTACTAGAATCCCTCAAATACATGCCCAAGAGTAGTAGAACTGAATCAGTTGGTAGATTGATTTTCAACGTTTTGAGTAATGTCCACTCTAAAGGGTCATGCAGAAAACCTGCTACTGTAGAAGTCTCATATGGGAAAAATCTAAATGGAATCACTAAATAATAGTGGCGATAGTTCCCCAACTAGATATTTTATGCCACTTAATAAAATCTTTAATGTCAGCAATTGGTTATATTTTGGTGTGTCTTTGGCCACAGGGGATTCCATGGAAACCTCAGCATCTCCAGCTACTGCCATGCCTGTTAGTTGCTCTTCACAAACTAATTGTAGGTCCCTATTGCTGATGACTATACATATGTCATCAAATACAGACAGGTTGAGCTGGTGCCTAACTGGGGAATTCACCCCTACTGACTTGTGTTTGTAGTACCAAAAAGTACTCTGCATATTACTAGAGGAGAAAGATAATCCAGCTATAAACCTGCTACCCACAATGGTGACCTTCATGCAAAGTATACTGGTGCAATATAGTGGCACAAATTTGGGGAGTAATCAACCACTCTCTGATTGGACATAAGTCCAACACTATGAGATGGAACACATGGTCAACACTGCTAGATTGTCAAGGGATCTGAGACTGGATAGGCTGTGGGACTAGGGAAAACCAAATACAATTGTATGATAAAGGAACATTATAATAAAATGACTGTTAATGACATTTTGCCATAGCAAAAGATCAATTTCTTACTCAGCAATCATCAGATATGCTTCATTTTGCAGCAGTGATATTAGAACACAGAGACCCAAATCAGAAAAATATGGAAAGAGTTAGAGATTTTAGATTTTATAGCCCTTAGTCCTAAACAGATGCTGTCTTCTGAAACTTTAGACTCACAAATATAGGATAGATGATAAAATGTTTTTTTTAATTTTGCCAAATACAATTAGACTAGATATTGTAACTGTAATTCTTGCTTGATAACTGTTTGTTATATATAGTTTTACTACATTAAAGCTAAAACCTTTCTTTTTGATTAGATAGAAAAGGAGAAGTGCTGGGGGATATCATTCTGTACTCTATAAATAACTGTTCTTCCCATAAATAAGCTGCTTTGGCCTATGGCAAGGCAGCTTAGAGAGTCAGGTGGGAAATCCAAGGAGAGAGACAGGAAAGAGAAAGGTGGAGTCTGGAGAGATGCCGCCAGCCTGCTGCCCAAGGAGCAACATGCCAGCAGACCAGTATAGCCATGGAAAATGTGGCAAAATATAGATGAATAGAAATGGGTTAATTTAAGATATAAGAGCTAGCCAGCAAGAGGCTTGCCATAGACTGTACAGTTTGTAAGTAATATTAAGTCTCTGAGTGATTATTTTATAAGTGGCTGTGAGTCCGTTGGGCTGGGTGGGACCAGAGAAAACTTTTGACTACAGTCCTTTTTCCCCTCAGAGTTCAGAGATCTATGAGGAAATGGTGATGGATGACTCTAAAGAAACAGTGTCTTCCAGACATAACAGTACAGATGCACATATTACTTCACAGAGAACATGGCAGCATGCAAAAATATCTGCACAAATTAAAGCAGACAAGGCCCCAGCAAAAGATGGGCAAATGATAACAACCCCCATGCTTAAAAAGAAAGCCATTTGTAATAGATACCTGCTGCTGGTAAAGGGAAAAAATGTTTTCTTCAGTGGATTCTCACTGAATATATTAACCACTTATTAGGGTATGTCCCATGCCCAGGAGTATTTGTTAGCAAAACAAACTCACTGGTATTATTGCAGACTATTTGTAATGAATTCCTTTTTAGCATGCTTTTTTGTCTTATTGATATTCTGCTTTTATATTTTGTTTCCCATTTTTGTGTTTTTCTCATTTGTGTGTATGTTTCTTATTTATTTTTGTTGTTGTTGTTTGATTAAAAAGAGAATGAGAGAATGGTCTTGGAGTTGGGCAATTGGTGAGTATAGGGGAGGAGTTAGTAGAAGGGGATCGTGTGATCAGAATATACCATATGAGAAAGTGTTTTCATTTATTCAATAGGCATGAAAGGGTTAGAAGAATGTTCTAGAATCCATGGAAGAGCTATAAGAGAAATAGTGGATGGTGAATATGATAAATATATATAATATTATATATGTTTGTATAAAATTGACTATAATAAGGAAAAATAGAAAAAAAAAGAAAGAAAAAGCCAAACTGAAAAGTTGCTAGAAATGGAACACTCAATAAGTCAAATAAGCACCTCAGTGAAATATCTCACTAATACAGTAACTTATATAGAAAACAGAATATTGGAGCTAAAAGAAAGAGGAAAAGAATTGTATTTCTCATCAAAAGCCAATAATAAATTCATAAAAGTCCATGAATTAGACATGGGGATGTTCAGAGACACAATAAAAACACATAAAATTCAGATTATGGCCATAAAGGTACATAAATATGATAAAAGTTTAGAATACATTCTCAGTAAAATCACAAGAAATTTTTCACACCATGAGAAAAATGCTGCCCATGTATGTTCAGAAAGTCAGAGAAGTGGAAGTGAGAAAAAATTCTCATTTAGATTTTATAGCATTGAAACACATTATTTTATCAGAAATGTAAACTTGAATTCAAATATTATTGCAAGGATAAAAATATTAGTTCATGAAGGTACCAAACTTTTGTTTTTGTTTTTAGTTTCTGTGTTGTATGTCACATTTGATATGGTATAAGCATTAGAACATTTTAATTTTGAAGTTCAGAAAGGTCATTATTGAAATAATTGAAATAATTCAGTAGGTTCTGATAAACATATTTAAACAGAATGAGACATCAAGTTAACATTTTAAATTGTTTAAGTAATATTTGTTCCTATTCTCAGATCATGATTCACAGCTATTTAAAAAGATCCAGTCATCTAAGTTTAAACTCTTCCCTTAAATTGCTATGTACAACCAGTAATTTGTCATCTTTTAATTTACTTTCTTGAGTCACACTGCCCAGATCCACATGGTTCCTTCAGATAAGTCACTTCAAATAAAATCATCCAAGTATTGGACAACCTTGTTATGTACTCAGGAACAAAAAAAAATGTATGTTTATTTGGAGTGTATCATGATTTAGATTTGAACACAGAAGGTACAAAAGCAAGTAATTCTTATATAATGAAAACTACTATTAAATATAGAATGATGGACGATGGACTAGATACAACTCAGTCTTGCAGCCAGTAATGAATAGATGACTTGTAAAAGTTTACCCACTGTTGCTGGAGAGCTTCTCTCCAGGTCCCACCAAATCCCGCAGTTCCACAACCCATGTATAAAATAATTACTCAGACGCTTATGTTACTTATAAACTGTATGGCCATGGCAGGCTTCTTGTTAACTATTCTTATATCTTAAACTAACCCATTTCTATAAATCTGTACCTTGCCATGTGGCTCGTGGCTTACCGGTACTTTACATGCTGCTTGTCCTGGCAGTGGCTGGCAGTGTCTCTTGCTCCACCTTCCTGTGCCGTCAATTCTCCTCTCTGTTAGTCCCGCCTATACTTCCTGTCTGGCTACTGGCCAATCAGTGCTTTATTTATTAACATATTTGTCATACAGAATATCCCACAGCAACCCACAGATGCCAAAAGAGAGAAATATGCTTATATATATATATACATATATATGTATATATATATATGTTTTATGTGGAAGATAAGCACCATCTCCACAGCCGTTCTGTGTTGTATAGTGGTTAACAAGTCATTAACCCTAGGCAGCCATGAAACAGCAAAGCCAATGTTCTATGGAATAATCGGCTCAAAGTCATACAAGTTGTCATCTGACACTGTGTGCATGCATTTTTTATCTGGACCCTAACTTGAGGTAAACATTAGAGAAACTCAGGATATTGGATGAAAATCTATAAGAATGTGACTTTGAACTTAAGTATCTCATGAAAGTCAAAATAGAGAGACTTCCAGATTATATATTTTGTTATTCGATTATGACACATCGATCTTAAATTTGTTTTGGATTTAATACAAGCAGTTGTACAATAAGTAAAATTTTTACATATGTTTGCATCAGATGAATTTTTGGATTGCTAATGAATTTTCATATGGCCGTGTGTTATAGTCACATAGAAGTTATATGCTTAAGGGATAGAAACTATAGATTAGGCCTGCTAAAATCAAATCTGTGTTAGGTTATATTCATATGCACACATACTGCTTTATTGAGTCTATGTATTTATAATTCTGAATAATAAAATATAGCACATTTCATCAAAATTAACTTATGTTAGTTAGATTTCTATTGCTGCGCTAAAACATCACAATCAAAAGCCACTTAAGGGGAAATGGGTTACTTCATCTTGCAGTTCCAGACACCAGGCCATCACTGAGGGAGGTCAGGGCACGAACTCAGGCAGGGGAGGATCCTGGATGTCGGACTTCAGCAGAAGCCACAGGGGAATGCTGCTGACTCACTTGAACCTCGTGGTTTCCTGCACAAACCAGGCTCCTTCTCCAGGATTGTGTCTACCCTCGGTGAGCTGGGCCCTTCTACACCAATCACTTATTAAGAAGATAGTAAGACTTAGCTACAGGCCTGTTTTAAGGAGTCATTTTCTAATTTCTTCTTTCCATCTCCATATGTGGCGTGTGTGTATATAGCATTATACCATTGTATATACTAAATTTATATACTAAAAGCAGACACATATATGGTATCTGTCTTATACACACACACACACACACACACACACACACACACACGACTCTTTAATCCAGCTTCATCTTTGTATACACAAACATCATAAGTGATATTATCATGGAAAATTATTCATCTACACGTGTAGCTAAAGTACATAGAAAACAGCCAATACTGTGCCAAATTTTTGGCAAAGTCAGTGTTCTGTGCAGTAATCTTCATCCAGAATGCTGAATTCTACATGCTGTATCATTAGTATTCTTTAGAACTAACATTTAAAAAGCTAGCAAATAGTATTAATATGCAACATAATACTTTATTTTTGATGAACACCAGTGATTCGATGACAACTAAAATTGTGTTACCATTATTTCTTCTGTGTGCTGATTGTGTGCTAAGTGTTGTAGTACACCTGACATACCATGGTTCACTAAAATTGATATTCATGGTTAACAAATTGTCTAGAGCTAAGCACTATGCTTTCTTGAGATCATCTAACCAGTTGTTGAGAATGACCAAATCTCATGAGGAAAATACAAAAGCTTAATAAGTGAAAAAGAATAAAATGCACTTTGTTCTACATTAGTTCTGAAATAAAATACTATTTATCAAGTTGCCAAGAACTAGTTAGTGTCTACACAGGCGGCTACTCACTCTAATCCAGATCATTCCCTCTGCCCTGTGTACATTCTGTAAACTCACATGCTGGAGTTCAATTTCTTATGTCTTTAAACTGACTATATTCTTTAATGTAAGAATCTAAAACTGACTTGAAATCAAGGTTCCACACAAATGTTGTTATGAATTATGTTGTAGAGAGTTGTGCTCCATTTAAAACAAGACATGTTAATTGTACCTTCACCTGCAGTTCCTCTTTTGAGTCCTGCTTCACTGAAGGCCCCCAGCAATCAGGAAGACAAGCAGGGATGAATGTACTGGTTCCTTTGGTGAAAGAGAACTTCATCTCCAGGGAGCCTTCAGGGTCAAAGGTCAAGGGTTATAACTTCAGGTTGTCAGGGTATGGATTAGTGTGTTTGAGGGTAGGCCTTCCATAACAGAGAACCACCCACAGGCATGTTTGTACACAGGACTTGAAGATTTGTTGGTGTAGCAGCATGAATCTCTTTATGCAAGTCCTGACAAGATAAGATCCTTGGCTAGCCATGAGTCTTTTCGGTAACCAAGTTCTCGCCCTCATAGAGCTTCTGTTCTTTTGGAGGGTTAAGTGCCTTTGTGTATCAGTGGCTATGCAACATTTTTGGAAGTAAAGAAAAAAACAGTCATTAAGGATAGTAGAATATAAAAGGAGAAAGCAGAAATACTGGGACAGAAAGTGTCAAGCACATACTAGAGTGACAGAGATGGAGAAATCAGGACCAGGAGAAGGCCTAATTAAAATAAATTACGTATGCAGAAGTTACTTGGGAACATTTAATCTTGCAATACAATGTAGTAGTTTAGTTTCTTGTGATAAATACCGTGACCAAAAGCAACTTGAGGAGGAAGGCGTTACTTCACCTTACAGTTTACTGTCCCTCATGAGGGGAAGCCAGACCAGCAGCCGAGGCAGGAAGCTGGAGGCAGAAAGTAAAGCACAGACTGCAGAAATAATTATAATGGAGTCGTTTTTCAAGGTTTGCTTATCTTGGTTTATTATTCAAATCAGGACCATATGCCTAAGCGTGGGACTGCCCAGAATGGACTGGGCTCTTCTACATCAACCATTAATCTAGAAAATGCTGTAAAGACATGCCCATAGGCCAACATAATGAAACCAGTGTTCGAGTTGAGGTTCTCTCTTTCTGTTGACCCTAATTTGAGTCAGGTTGTCAAAAACTAACCAGCACAAATGATGTGTGGTCATTTTGAAACACAAACACATGTTTGTTAAACCATAAATGTTCCTTTCTTATTTTTTTTCCAAAGTTAATATCAGAACATAAATTACAACTTTAACAAAGTCTCACAGCACTCAAAAACATTCCATAACAAAAAGTTCAGTATCTCTTTAAATATTCAAAGTGTCATGAACACAGAATCCTGTAAAACTAAAAAAAAAAAAAAAAGTTAATTTTTTTTTATTTCAAAAGGGAAATACCTTTCACAATTAAGCAAATCCAAGGTTTAGTTCTATAGCTCTAAAATCTCTATCAAGGCCTGCATCCTTTGTTTTTCTCACAACATTCTTATCTTCCAAGCTCCCATAATAGTCCATTAAGCTGTGAGCACTTCCAGACCTTCAAACTTCCACAATCTTGTCTATCACAGCAATACTCCATAGTCTTGGAACCAACTTTCTTGCTGCTATTATAAAACAGAGACAAAACACAACTTGGGGAGGAAAGAGTTTATTTTAGCTTACAACCCATTATCCAGGGAAGCTAGGATAGGCAGGAATCTGGAGGCAAGACCTGAAGCAGAAATCACGGAAGAATGCAGCTTACTAATTTTTTCCCCATGGCTTGATTAGTGTGGTTTCAATCCAGGACCATGTACCTCAATATGGAAGTACCAAGAATGAATGAACCCTCCCACATTAATCTTTAATCAAAAACATATTTACAGGCCATATGATGTAGACAAACACATATAGAAATGAGTGCTATCCAAGTAGAGGATATAAATCATCCAAATTAAGAAATTACAAAGCTTTATACAGAATAGACTATAAGTATTAATAAAGACCAAGTAAGGGTAGAACACCAGAAGGAAACTAGACCTTAATACTTGTCATATATCAAGGCCAGAAAGATGGCTCAGTGGTTGAGAACACCAGCTGCTTTTTGGAAAGTTTTTGGTACAATTCCCAGCACCCACATAGTAGTTTATAACCATCTATGACTCCAGTTCCAGGGGATCTGACTATCTCTTCACTCCACAGGCACAAGACAACAAAGGATACACAGTACACAAGTCAAAACATCCATATATAAAAAAAGATGCGGTAGATCAAGGTGGAAATAAAATAGAGATTCCATGAAATGCCATAAGCTCTGCCCAAACCCTACTAGACAACAGACTTGATGACTTGCTTGGTGTTCGTGTAGCCATGATTCTAAATTCTTCGGCATTTTCTCTCTTCGTTTCTCTGATGTGACACATCATTAAGATTCTGTGACTATGGTGTGCTCTGTCGCTGCACTAAATCAAATAAACTTAGTTTTGCTTGATTAATGTGTTTTTCAGAAGCCTTGTGGGAGTCAAGGTTTGACAGAAGGCATTCTATCTGAAATTACATTAAGGCATCTTAATAGATGAGCATTATCTGAACCCTGGCTTCTGTGTTTTCAGTGAATTTGCAGGAAGGAGATTGGCACGGTAAATATTTCTCTAATTGTGTACAAGACCAGTAACTCAAATCCCTTTTTGTCATGAAATCAAACACCACATCCGTAACAACGTTGCAGAACAAAGCCAGTGATGCTAGATCTCCACTATGAAAATCCATAGCATCAGATGCACATGCCTTACCAATTGATAGTTCACAGATAAAGGATTTCTAACCTCTTTACAGATTGCTAGGGAATTACTTTAATATTTTCAAATAGCATTTTTATAAACTGAAAGGCAAATAAAATTTAATATGTTACATATTATGATATACTGCAGCTGAAAATGAGCTGAATTTCAGGCTTCTCAAATATTTATTCTTGAGTGGTCACTAAGATTTAAGGCCCAGCTGCATTTTTGTTCTGAGAGAATGAAATTAGTCTGTACTCACAGAAATAAGAGGACAAGAAGTAACACATCTCTGCCTTTGACACACTTTCTGCTTCACAGTGAAGGAATTCATAATGGTAGTATAACGTATGGCACCTCATTTATTATTACATCTTTTCCTGGTTTCTTTAAATCTCTTACTTTTTTTTCATATGTGTTTTATTTTTCTCCTCTCTACTCCTAACAGGAGAAAAACTGTCTGTAGTGTACAAGTATGAGTGGTTCCAGGATTAATCTTTTCATGGGGCATGTATAAGGTTCTTTATTTACTTTATCTGCTATCCATTCATTCAAACACACATCCATGTATCCAAAATCTGCCTACCTATACATCCAACCACCTATCCATTTATATATCCGTCAATCTACTCACTATCTATAGACCCCACTGTGTCTATCCATGTACCCCTTCATCCTACCTACCAATCACTATCTATACATTAAATCCATTTATACATTCACCAAGCATCCATCTCTTCATCCATTCATTTACCAGTCCATCTATCCAGCCATCCATCCATTTATCCATCCATCTACCCATCCACACACCACTTACTCCAAATATTTATCCATCCACCCATCTATGCTTTTATCCCACCTTAAATCATCCAGTACATATGCATCTTTCTTAAGCACAAGTCTAAATATCGTTAAGATTAGTAAATAGATACTTTTCAATATTTGATCTTCCAAGTGACAATAAAAATATTATTTAACCTCAATTAAGAGGAAAAGAGAGAATATACTCCTAGCACTAATCCAATTTTTGTTATTAAAGTCAGACACTCTACTCTAGTAAGCAAACACAGCTGTTTTCCTCTTTCACTTTTTTTTGTCACAAGAAATGAAATGGTGATCTGGTCTCTGTGGGGTCATCATGATTGAAAGAAGCTTATGGTTTAAAGTCAGTCTTAACATTTTCCATGCAGATTACATTTCTCAAAGATTATGCGCATTATATTTATCATCAATATTCCATGTCGCATTTCCAAAGTATTGAAATAAGCTTTAAATTGTACCATCAATATTCAGTATCTTTTCACCAGGCCATAAAATTCTGTGTAGGCAAAAGGTTATGAAACTAGATTCTTGGTATTACAGATGGTAGTACAGATATTATGCAATGGCCCAAAAATATTTTTGCACTTCAATCAGTGTATGAATATAGGCTAAAAATCTTCCTAGATATGAAATCATCCAACAGATTTGTTATGTAATTTTAAAATAATGTATAATTATCAGGAATGTCCCTAAATTATTTTGAAATTTCCTACTTATAGCATATATGAATATATTTTAGAAATGTGTCTAGTCAGGAACACAGTCTATGATTTTAATATGAATTTGAAAATAATGAATGGTATTTCGGTACTTTGAAATGAGGGCCACAAGGCAGCAGTATCTTCCCTAATGTAAAAATTTCCAAATTTAAAAAAAATTGCTTTTGTAAATTTCTGTTTATTCATTTCAGTACTTTTATTTTTATTTTTTCTGAGATCTTTAAAATTGAACTCTACAAACTATTTGTCTCATATTTGTTAACATTTCGTAGGTCCTTTTTATATTTTGTTAATTTTGCAATTTTTCTGTGTGAGATTCCCTTGTATAGTCTCATCTGTAGCAAAGAAGGGTCTCTGACAAGGGGTGAGGGTGATATTCTTCTGTGGGCAGAAGGATACATTTTAAAATACATTTAGGAATTATGCTTAATTAGAATACATTTAGGAATTATGCTTAATTAGAATACATTTAGGAATTATGCTTAAGTAGTCGTAGCATTAGTTTTTCCTATAAGACTATGACCATAGCATCCCTGGGTAGTTGGATATGTTTCCAGTAATAGTCATCATTTCCATTCTGTTGAGTGGGCCTTAAGTTCAATTACACAACTGTTATTTATAACTAAGATATGAGTACCAGTGTTGCACCTTTAGGGATTCTTGTCTTGCTGATGTCTGTTGTAGTTCATAGGCATCACAGCTAGTCAAGACTTTTGATTCCTTTCTTCCCTTGGCAGGTTGCCTAGAATCTTCTGTTACCATGAAAGATAGACTGCAGGAAGAAAGCTCTCAGGTCAGATTCAGCTTGAACACCTTGAGTCCTGTGTCTGAAGGATATGGTGTTTCAGCAACAGGGACTTACCTTCAACTTCTGAGAGGCAGCCAAAGGCAACAACAATAGCCTATATTGTTCTGTGAGTCTCTCTGACAAGCATGACCAACAATTCAATAGGAGGTTTCCCACATTGTATCTATAGTTCTTGTGGAAAGCATAAGGGGCTCTCTACAAAGCAGCATAACTTTAAATAAGGTGCGTATGTAATTTTAGATGAATAGAAAACAATGTCATTGCTTAAGTCTTCTTCAAATACCCATAGACTTATTTGTCTCTTAACCACTTTTCATTACATTTTATAGCTTGAATCTTCATTCTTCCACAGGAAGCACACACTCTGTGGTCTAGTCCCTATCATTTATTTCATTTACTCACTGCTGCTTTTATTCAGAGTTGGTAAATTTTTAAGAAGTAGAAAATAATGAAAGGGATTTGGGAATCTTTCTCTGTTTTTTTTTTTTGTTGTTGTTGTTGTTGTTGTTCTGGGCTGCATGAAGCTTTTCTCCACAGTATACTCTATGCCATGATGTCACCCAAAAGCAATAGGCCCCAAGCAACCATGAACTAAGTCCTCCAAAATCAACACTTTTTTTTCTGTATCCATTTGATTTATCCTGGAAATTTCTGTAACATCAAAAAGCGGACTAGCAAAACAGCATATTTTTTTAACCAAAGTTATTATTTTTCTGTACTGATTACAAGTGTCACCCAAACTCTAAAATACCTTAGTGCAACAGGTGATTATTTCTAATATTGAGTACATTGGTCTCTACACATTTATTCCATTCCCTGGGAGCTCCCTTCTGTATGACTTTGGCCCTTGCATCTTTGAACTTGAGTGGACCTTTGTATCCATTGTATCTATTATACTGTGGCAGATGAGATGCTAAGTGTTAGGTGAGAGTCAGTAGGAAAGATAGGGCTTTTGCCACAGTTTTCTCCTTTTAGCTTGTTGTCCTGAACCTACAAGTCCAGATACCCCAAAATATTAATGGAGAAGAAATGTGGGGAGATAAAAAACAAGAGATACTACAAAAGGCCCAGACACTGAATATAAGCAGTGTAAGTCTTCCATCATGGGAAACAGTCAGGTCACAGGCTGACAGTGCTCCATGCTTCCCACTAAGAGTTGGAGAGAGATCCAGTTATGCCAGAACCATTTGTTGAAGATACTTTCTATTTTCCATTGTACAGTTTTGGATTCTTTGTCAAAAATCAGGTGCTCATAGGTGTGCAGATTATTGCCAGCGTCTTTAATTAGATTCCATTGGTCCACATGTTGGTTTTTAGGGCAATACCAAGTTGTTTTTATAATTATAGCTCTATAGTAGAGCTTGAGGTAGGGATGTTGATGCCTCCAGAAGTTGCTTTACTGTACAGGATTGTTTCAGCTGTTCTGAATTTTTTTGTTTTGCCATATGAAATTGAGTATTATTCTTTCAATGTCTGTGAAGAATTGTGTTGGGATTTGGATGGTGATTGTATTGAATCTGTATATTGCTTTTGGTAAGATTGCCATTTTTACTATGTTAATCCTGTCTATCCATGAGCATGGGAGATCTCTCCATTTTATGACATCTTCTTCAATTTCTTTCTTCAAAGACTTAAAAGTTCTTGTCATACAGATCTTTAACTTGCTTAGTTAGAGTTACCCCAAGGTATTTTAATTATTATTTGTAGCTGTTGTAAAGGGTGATGCTTCTCTGATTTCTTTCTTGACCCATTTATCATTTGTATATAGAAGAGATGCTGATTTTTTTTTAGTTAATCTTGTATCCCACCATACTACTGTTTATCAGCTGTAGGAGTTCCCTGGTAGAATTTTTGGGGTCACTTATGTATAGTATCATATCAGCTGCAAATAGTGAAAGTTTGACTTCTTCCTTTCCAATTTGAATCATGTAGCAGGAATCTTAGAAGGTCTTATTAATAAAATCAAACCTGAGGCCAGTTATTGGGGTGAATGCTGGAAGATCAGAGAAGTAGAACAAGCCACAGCTAGTTCACCTCACCAGTTCCTCAGCTGATCCTGTTTCCTCAGACTGGAAGCCTCCGAGTCCTCATACCCGAATGGATCTCAGCTGAACTGCTGCTAGAAGCCTAAAAGCTTAACTAGCCAAATGCTTCTAGTTCCTGGTTTTCACACCTTATATACCTTTTGGCTTTCTGACATCACTTCCTGGGATTGAAGGCTCACTTTCTGGGATTAAAGGCGTGAGTCACCATGCTTGGCTGTTTCCAGTGTGGCCTTAAGTTCACGGAGATCCAGATGGATCTCTGCCTCCCATGTGATAGGATTAAAGGTGTGTGTGCCACCATTGTCTGGTCTCTATGTCTATCTAGTGGCTGTTCTGTTCTCTGACCCCAAATAAGTTTATTAGGGTGCACAGTACCACCACAATATCCCCTTGATCTCCTTTTATTGCCTTATTGCTCTAGCTAGACCTTTGAGTACTATATTGAATAGCTATGTGGAGAGTGAACAGCCTTCTCTTATTCTTGATTTTAGTGGAATTGCTTTGAGTTTCTCTCCATTTAATTTGACCTTGGCTGTCAGTTTGCTGTAAATTTCCTTTATTATCCATGTAGAAGATTGCAAATAAAATCTATTGCCATGCACAAAATTCAAGTCCAAGTAGATCAAAGACCTCAACATAAATCCAGTTACACTGAACATGATAAAAGAGAAAGTAATAAGTAGCCTTGAACACACCAGCATAGGAGACCACTTCCTAAATATAACACTAGTAGCACAGACACTGAGAGCAACAATTAATAAATGGGACCTCCTGAAACTGAGAAGTTTTTGTAGAGCAAAGGACATGGTCAATAAGAACAAACGACAGCCTACAGAATGGGAAAAGGTCTTCATCAACCCTACATCTGACAGAGGACTGATCTATAAAATATATAAAGTACTCAAGAAACTAGATATCAAAATACCAAACAATCAAAAATATAAAAATAAAAATAAAATGAAAATGGGCTACAGAGCTAAAAAGAGAATTCTCAATAGAAGAATCTCAAATGGCCAAAAGACATTTAAGGAATTGCTCAACATCCTTAGTCATCTGGGAAATGCAAATCAAAATGACTCTGAGATACCATCTTATACCTGTCAGAATGGCTAAGATTAAAAACACTGATGACAGCTTATGTTGGAGAGGATGTGGAACACTCCTCCACTGTTGGTGGGAGTGCAAACTTGTACAGCCACTTTGGAAATCAGTATGGGTGGTTTCTCAGAAAATTGGGAATCAGTCTACCTCAAGACCCAATTATACCACTCTTGGGCATATACCCAAGGAATGCTAAATCATACCACAAGGATACATGCTCAACTATGTTCATAGCAGCACTGTTTGTAATAGCCAGAATCTGAAAACAACCTAGATGCCCCTCAGCCAAAAAATGGATAAAGAAATGTGGTACATTTACATAATGGAGTACTGCTCAGCAGTAAAAAACAATGACATCATGAAATTTGCAGGGAAATGGATGGAACTAGAAAATATCATCCTGGGTGAGGTAACCCATACTCGGAAAGACAAACATGGTATGTACTCACTCATAAGTGGATACTAGATGTAAAGCAAAGGATAACCAGACTACAACTCACAACTCCAGAGAACCTGGGTAACAAGGAGGACCCTAAGAAGGACACATGGATCATCCTGGGAAGGGGAAATAGATGAGATCTCCTGAGGAGACTGGGGGTAAGGGTGGAGGAATGATAACATAGAGGGGAGGGGATGGGGGATGATAACATAAGGGAATGGGATGGTCAAGCTAGAACAGAGACATAGTGGGAGAGCAATGAAAAAGATATCTTGATAGAGGGAGATATCATGGGGATAGGGAGAAACCTGGTCCTAGGGTAGTTCCCAGGAATCTGCAAGGATGACCCCAGTTTAGACTACTAGCAATAGTGGAAAGGATGCCTGAACTGGCCTACCCAGGTAATTAGATTGGTGAATACTCTGTCAGCATAGAGCCTTCATCCAGTAACTGATGGAAGCAGATGAAGAGATCCAGGAGTCCAGTTGAAGACAGGGAAGAGGGATTCTATGAGCAAGGGGCATCAAGATCATGATGGGGAAACCTACAGAGACAACCAAACCAAACTAGTGGGAAGTCATGAACTTTAAACCAACAGCTGTAGAGCCTGCGTGGGACTGCATGAGGCCCTCTGCATAAGTGAGACAGTGGTGTAGCTTGGTCTGTTTAAGGGGTCTCTGGCAGTGGGATCAGGATCTATCCCTGGTACATGAGCTGGCTTTTGGTGTCCATTACCTATGGTGGGACACCTTGCACAGCCTTGATGCAAGGTGGAAGGGCTTGGACCTGCCTCAACGGAATGTGCCAGCCTTTGCTGACTCCCCGTGGGAGGCCTACCTTTTTGGAGGTGGGGATGAGAGAGGGGAAAGGCTGAGGGGGGCTGGAGGAGGAATGAGAGGGGGATCTTGGGTTGGTATGTAAAAATGCATAAAAAATCTTAATAAAGGAAAGAAAAGAGTCAGAGAGGGAAGCTACCTTCTGAGCTCTGTCCTACATACACAGCTTTTCTCTGAGACATTGAAGTGATGTGTTCAGTGGTAACAAATGTTGTACAGTTCTTACAGATCATTTACTCAGCTGTAATTTATAGATCTGTGTTTTATTTCCTTATAGATATCAACTTTTTAAAATCACATTTTTAAAAAGGAAATATAGAAATATTTGATATGTTATTTAAAGTATCTTATATATATTTATTTTTGTCATTTAGTTTTTCTTCCACATAAGCTAATTAAATTGATATTCTCTAACAAAGCAAAAGTTAACAAGAGACTTGAGATAATATTCATGAATGTTAAAGTAACACAGGGATAACTTTACTATCTATATATGACATCTGAGATCAAGATGTGCTTTAAATATGTTTTCAATTAATTTTTCAGTGAAATGAAAGGTTTGAAATATTTTTCATGTCAGATATGAAAACACAGATTCAGAAATAAAAATAATGATACTTAATACATACAGTCATTACTATAGGTCTTTGACTTTTATTCTCCCTTCTTGAGGTAACATTTCTTTTCTACTATGGTAAATTCATATTTTAAATGATGAATTCACTTCTACAACTACATTTTGCTAATTAATTTTATAGTTAATCTTCTTATATTCTCCTTTCATTCATAATGTGGTAGATTATTCTGCATAGTCTTGTAGTTATCAAATAAAAAGCATAAAAGAACAGGTAAGCTCTTGATATCACATTTCCACTTCAAAAATGTGTATTTTTTCTAAAACTGGTGTCATTATCAACAATCAATGGTTTCATGAGGGCTGAAATCTGAATATATATGTATGCTTTTGAAGTATTATCAGAGTGTGCTTGTGAGTGTGCACATGTGTGTGTGTGTGTGTGTGTGTGTGTGTGTGTGTGTGTGAGAGAGAGAGAGAGAGAGAGAGAGCAATGTCTGCTTTGACTTGCATGATTTTTTCCTCATGGTGGCTATCAAATTTGCTGAGAGAGAAAGGATTGTGAGGACGGATGACATCACAACACAGTGACTGACACACACATATCCAGCAGTGAACTAATGCTAGTTGTGGTGTGAGTATAACAAACTGTCCTGTTAGATTGCTTGTGGAGTGCTCATCTTTACCTAAATGCTCTGCTTTGGGACTAGTTGTCTGCTGCTTTCATGTTATTCTCTGATTTATCCTTTAGTTATGGTGGATTACAAGGAAAGTGGCATAATTTTAGATAATTAAAATATTTCAGTTATATGCAGGTTTATATCCAAATATGCTTGTTACATTTTAAATTACACTGGGTGCTTGTAAACTCTCCCACAGAAGGTAACTCTTTACTGGAGAGGAATAAAATTTTGTGACTTATCTGTATTGTGGTGTCTTAGGTATTCTATGGCTGTGAAAAGACACCGTGACTCTTATAAAGGAAAAAATTTAACTGAGGTGGCTTGCTTAGAGTTTCAGAGGTTCAGTTCATTATTATCATAACGGGGAGCATGGTGGTGTGCAGACAGACATGGTGCTGGAGTAGTAGCTGAAAATCCTACATCTTGCAGGCAACAGGAAGTCGATTCAGACACTGGGAAGTATCCTGAGTATAGGAAACATCAAAGCCCACAGTCACAGTGACACTTCCTCCAAGATTATGGGGGACCAATTACATTTCAAAGTAAAACACACACGTGGTGTTTTATTTTTAAATATGTGCCACTTCTATTGACTGATTTGTGAAATTCATGTCAGAGTTCAACATAATGCATGTCTTCAAAATATTTAATCAGTGACTTTTTATTTGACATTTAAAAGAATTCTACATTATTTTAAATTGTTATCTTTTTATTGAAAAGTTCATGCATGTATATATTGAAATATAATCATAAATGCTCCCGTTTTCCCTTCTAACTCTTCTCAGATTCTTCCCATTGTAACTTCCTCCCCGATTCTTGTCTCTTTTTAAAAATAATTCTAAGAGTGCCATTAGTGCTGCCCATTTGTGAATGGATGCAGTACCATTCATTGGATAATAGAATTCTACCACAGCTACATCCTCACAAAAGAGGCTATTCATTTTCTGGGATAAAATCCAAGTAATTAAAGTACTTGGATTGTGGATGTTTGTGGTGGCTACATGTTAGTTTCAGAACATCTGTAACATTTTGTGCTTACACATGATGATTATGATGTGTTATGTGGGACATGTGCATCTGTGTAAGCACAAGCACACATGTGGAGGGCAGAGGACAACTTTTGGGAGTTAGTTCTCTCCTACTATGTGTTCTGGGTTTCAAACTCTGATCATCAGGCTTGCACAGCAAACATGTTTACTCACTGTGAGATGGGGAGAAAGATAAATGGAAGAGTCTACTATCCAAAGAGTTATTGCTTTCTGTAATGGGAAGACCCAAGTCATCCTTGGTAATATGCAAAATAATTTTATTTTCTGGATCATTTTACATGGATTCTTGTAAGGCTCAATTTTGGAGGTTTTCAAAATATATTCCTGATACTTGTCTTTTGTCATATTTAAAAATATATTTTTGGTACTAGGATGGTATCTATTGGGAACAGTCCAACGTGTAGTCTTTGCAGATTTTCTTTTTTTTACATGGGAATGTGAATTTATTTCTTCTATATTTTTCATGGTGAAGCTAATTATGTTTTTCAGTTTGAATATTATTTGGCCATAAGAATGAAATCTAGCTCATTAATCCATTCACCTTCTGGAGGACAGCCTTGACTTAAATTTAGCTCAGTAAAACAATATCATTTTCAAAACAGAGTTTTAAAAATATTTTATTATTTATATACGGGTGTATGCCTATGCACCATGTACATATCTGGTGATAGCAGGCGCCAGAAGAGAACTTTCCATCCCCTGGAACTTGACTAATAGATGGTTGCCAGCTACCATGTGGATGCTGAGAATTTAACCTAGATCCTCTGGAAGAGCAAGCAGCCAGTGCTCTTAACCTCTGAGCCATCTCTCTAGCCCTCAAGGCAAAATTTAATAATCTTAATATCCATAATCGGTTTACTGGCTGAGCTATAGGTTTTGTATTCAAAACCCAATGCATCCATAATACTAAGATCATGTCTCTGTTATGTAATCAGAGAAGTTTTTATGAGTGCATTTTATATTTAGACTTTGTAACCCACTCTAGACAATCTTTTTATTTATATATTTAGAGCATTCAGTCTTATTTCAACTGTTGACATATTTGAGTTATTATTAGACATATTAGTCCTATTTTCTGCTGTTGATCCAACTATTTTTGTTTGTTTGTTTGCTTGTTTGTTTGTTTTTTCCTGAACCTTGGGTTTCTTGAACCTGGGGCTTCCTGAACCTGGAGTTTCTTTGAATATTTTGTAAATTTTTAGTCTCCCACTTAGTGAATCAACTGTCTTCTTTAAATCACTTTTACATTAATCCTCACTGAAGTCACATAATACATCTTGGCCTAATCAATACCTCCCTGGTTTCTGCTCATTTCCTGACATCCTCTTACCCCAAGCCATGGTGCTGAGGTGGATAGAACCTTGGGCCTCTCCATCATTCATACTGTACTATGGAGGCAGAGTAGAAGTTGACAGGTTTGTTTGCTTAGTTGGCCTTCCACAGCTGCAACACCATGGTGGAATGAAATATTCCTGAAAAGGGCCTTTTCTAAGAAGGAATGCATGTGTCACAGCTTCTTCTGTTACTTGCGATCCCAAGCTGACTCTTTCACCCTTTGACTGGGTAAGTGGAGACTTGTGACTTCTTTAAAATATATGTGTATATATATATATATATAATATATATAATTCCTGAATTGTCCTGACTCCAGGGAAAAAGCATTAAGGAGATCACTACTGTCAGGTCTTTGTTCCCTCATTAACTAGTTAGCTTATTCTCTTGTTTAGTAGAGAACTGAGTATAGGGAGTAGAGTTCCTTGGTCAGTGGGAAGAAAGCTGTGTTATTTAAATAGTGATCCCTTTTTGTGATGAGAAGATCTGAGTCAAAATTGTTAACATTTAGGTATATTTGTTATTCCCTGGAGCATCTATTCGTGCTGATACTATCAGAAACACCTTACTGCCCTTCCTTCTCTTCAATCTCTAACACAATCTCTACTTCATGTAAACATATAGAGCAGAGTTTACAATATGCACAAAGTTAAATTTGGTTGTGATATAGGAATGGTATTGCCCATGCCTTAATTACCCCATTTTTGTTTTCTGTTAGAGATAATGAATAGTCAAGAGTTTGAGTTAGTTACTTTATCTTTTGTATCACTGTGGTCCAAAGATATTTTCCTGAAATACATAACTGTTTTGTTAAGGTATGTTGTAAAAAGAAATCCTCTTTTAATTACCATCGTACAATTATTAAAATATTTCCATGTTACAAGGCAATGCAAGTTACTCAATTCTGAGTGTGTAATATAAAAGACACATCGCTTAAGCCATTTGCACACAAATTTCAGAGGTTATTTTTAAGAGGCAAATCCAAGTGTCTATCTTGATAACGTCTGTGTTTATTAGTCTTGCTGCTGTATCTTGTAAGCCTTAGAAGCCCGAATGGATGTCATGTAAAGAAATCTAAGGGTTTGCATGAATGGAGATATCCCCTCTGATAGCATGCCACTGATTTTGGAAACAAACATTAAAAAAACGTGTGCTTATCTGTCAGCATTATGCATTTTTGATTGATGACTGCATTAGAATGTCACTGTATAAGAAATATCTCTAGACAGGCAGTTGGCATGTGAATTGAAATCAGATTCACAGGTGAGTATTATGTCAGTAAAGGCAGCAGGACTCTAACACCACATATGCTCCTGTGTCTTTCTAGCAATTTCTTCAAAGAGCATTGGTCACTCTATAGTCCTTAGCATGAATCATAAAAATCATATTGATATCCAGTCATTATTTTCTCCCTTGTTAATGCAGAGTAGCTTCAGCCTTAAAAATCACCCATGGACTATGTAACAGTCTCTGTTCTTAAAGCATCTTCTCTTCATGTTTCATTTACAATGGTGTTTTCTGTGTGGACAAATGCAGACTTCATTTCTCACATTCCCAAAAGCTGGCTGATTGATGCAGAGATCTAGTGCAGTATCCAGTGCTCATGTTTAACTCATGCTCCATCTGGACAGAGCTTTCCCCTCTCAGTCCCCTAATATTCTTGTTGTAAACCACTGTGCTTTGAAAAACAGGCCTTCATCTCACTCTGCAACTTCCCTGGTACCATTTTCTGAGGTAAACGGCTCCTTTCAATTTTATACTTCCCCGCTTCGCGTCTCTAATGACTGTATTTGTGCAGGTGTTGAGGAAGGCTGCATTTTGGAGTCTAATGTCTTACCACTTTTCTCAAATGCCGGGTTGGTGACAAGATCATCCAAATGTCCCTCTGACAAGTATGTCATTCATACAAGACTAAATGTTCACATTGTCTGCAGTACTATTACCCCAGCACATCTTGCAGGCAGGACAAATTGTAGGTTGAAGATTTTGAGACTGGGTTGATGTCCCAGTCCCACCACTGGAAATCTTTCCTGATTACCAAAGACTGCAGATTCAGGCTCAGCAATCCCCATTACTAGGATTCTTTGCTAGGGTCACTCTCATAGATTCCATGGAGTTTCCACTGCACTGGATTTCCATATCACTTCCCAGTATTCCCCAGGTTACAATTGTCTCTCCCATTGCTCTCTCCCTCTAGCCCTCCTCCCCTGTTCTCATCCCATCCCACCTGATCAGAGGAAGGGTGGTAGGAGCCAGAGAGGTAGAGGATACCACAAAGACACAGCCCCCAGAATCAACTAAGCAAAGCTCATAGGGGTTCATAGAAACTGAAGCAGTAATCATAGAGCCTGCATGGGTCTGAGCTAGGTCCTCGTGTGTATGTGTGTGTGTGTGTGTGTGTGTGTGTGTGTGTGTGTAGTGTAGCTTGGTGTTCCTGTGAGACTCCCAACAGGGGGAGTGTGTATGTGTGTGTGTGGGGTATCTCCTACTCTTGCCTGCTCTTTGGACCCTTTTTCTCCTACTGGGTCACATCATCCAGCCTTGATATGAAGGTGTGTTCCTAGTCTTATTGTAAATTATTATACCTGTGTTCAGTTGATATCTCTGAAGGGAAACACAGGAGGAATGGATCTAGGGGAGAAGGGAAGATGAGGGTAGGCTAGGAGGAGTGGAAGGATGGGAAACTGTGGAAAGGATGTAACGAATGAGAGAAGAATAAGATAGATGGATGATAGATAGCTAGATGATAGATGATAGATAGATAGATGATAGATAGCTAGCTAGCTAGCTAGATAGATAGATAGATGATAGATGATAGATAGATGATAGATAGATAGATAGATGATAGATAGATAGATAGATGATAGATAGATAGATAGATGATAGATGATAGATAGATGATAGATAGATGATAGATGATAGATAGATAGATAGATGAATAAAAAGAAAGAAAAGTCAGCTCTCAGAGAAACAAAAGTTCACATGGTTCTGCTTCAGTTGGTTTCTTCATCATAGTTTTTTACTTATTTTTTTAATTTTTTTAAATTTTATAATTTAATTTTACGTATCAGCCTCGGATTCCCTTGTCCATCATAGTTATTATAGCAAGCATTTCTAGTTTCCCAACTTTCCAGTCTCACTGCTTCGCTCACTGTTGCTATGTTCTCAGCCTCCATATTTCCCTACTGTCACTGCTGAGTGCTTAGGCTAAGTACTTCCCTTTGTCACTGCAGTGTTCAGCCTTAGTGCGTCACTCTGTTACTCAGCAGAGCTCGCCCTTCAGCACCCCCTGCTGTCACTCTGCAGAGGGCTCAGTCTCAGGGTTTCACTTCACAGGCGGACTCAGTCTCCGAGGTTCTTTGCTCTCACTCTGCAGTGTTTAATCTCAGTACTTCCCTTGTCCTCCTTCTGTGGGGTGCTGGGTCTCAGTGCTTCCCCTGCTGCCCCTCTGCTGACTGCTCAGTCCCAGTACTTCCTCGCCGTAGCTCTGCTTTGACCACTCTTCAATTCTTCAGAATACTGACAATATTTTTACCTTCGTATTTTCCACATTATATTTAATTTCATAATTCTAAACTTGTGTGTGATTATGGTACAGAAACAAGAAGTTATGTTCCATATTACGTAAGATTTAGTTGTTTCCAAGTCTCTATTCCTGGAAACCTTATTTCTTACTCAACTTTCAAACAAACAGTATATTGAACGTGATTTTTCTCTCATTTTATTCTGGCATTAAAAATACCTTCTTCTGCCTCGTTCTGACTTTTCTTATTATCTGCCTTCACACATATATAAGCTTTTTTGTGTGTGTATATCTACGTATGCACCTATCTATCTTTCTGTCTGTTTATTGTTTATCTTTCTATTATGTATCATTCATTCTACCATACATTTATCTACTTATATATATCATCAGTTCTCTACCATCAATTTATTCTTATCTATACATCCGTCTATCGTCTATTGCATTGTATAGACAATACAATGCTATCTATTACCTATCTTTCTATTTATATATCTAATTATCAATCATCTGTTCACTTTATATTCTCTCACCCACTCATGACTATTCTACCTACAGTTCTTTTCCAGCCACTGTTTTCTGACCATGTCTGTTGACTTTATTCCTTCCATTCTCTTAGCAATCCATTTAGGCGTAATCTCCCAGGTTAAGGACCACACTACATTCTCCAGCTGTGATGTATTTAAAAACACTTGTGTGCATGCATGCATGCTCTATGGATCCTATGACTGTAGGAATTCACATGAAAATAATTTCTTTTTTGTTTGTTTGTTTGTTTTGGTTTTTCGAGACAGGGTTTCTCTGTGTAGCTTTGTTCCTTTCCTGGAACTCACTTTGTAGACCAGGCTGGCCTCGAACTCACAGAGATCCGCCTGACTCTGCCTCCCAAGTGCTGGGATTAAAGGTGTGTGCCTCCACTGCCCAGCTAAAAATACTTTCACCTTCAGAATCTAACAGCAACTTTAGTTATCTGAATGTGCATTCCTGAAGCATACAAGAAAGCATTTAATCCCCCAAAATAATACAGTGTAGTTCCACATATTGAGCATATTCAGCAAATCTGTAAAGGTAAAAATAAATAAATAAGCAAATAAATAAACACAGATGTGTCATGCTTTGATTATAAAATGTCCTTGCAAAGTTCCGGTTCTGAAGGCTTGACTGCCAGCAGACAGTACCATTGTGTCACTACAGTATTAACTACATTAATTAACATATTAATTATGTAATAGCATAAGCTTATACTTGATAGGAAATTAAGGTGCAGGAGCAAGAAGAAGTAAGTCACTGGAGACAGGCCTATGGACGACACGCTGGCTCTTTGCCTCCTGGACATCACGGAAGAAGCAGCTTTCCTCTACCTGCCCTTCTGCCATGATGCTTCTCCACTGCCGCAGACGCCAAGGTGAGCGGAGCCGGCGACCACGACACTGCGAGCAGGAGTAAATCTTTCTTCCTTTGAATGAGTTTTGTTCGGATAGCTTGTCATAGCAACAAAAATATAGCTAACAGAGGATGCTTTGAAATAGAATAGATTTGGCTGCACAAGCTTACAAATTGCTAGTGTTAGATGTCAGCAGTGTTCTAAGCATATGTTCGTCCTTGATATTTTTGCTGTGCCCCGGCTATTTGTATTTTGACAGTTTTATGCCCTGGAAAAGCATGTTTCTGTCTTTCATTCTCAAAATTGGTTATAATTATGTTATCTTGTATATTTACCCATTGGCTCTTGGCTTTTGCTGACTTTTTGTGATTACAGAGAACATTCCTTTCCTAAATATACTCACAGTATTTCATTTATATGTGGGATCATTTTTCCATGTTTTCTCATTCTCCTTTAAGGGCAAAAGGAACAGCAACAATTGTCTGTCACTCTATCTTCAGAGCCTAGCTGGTAGCAGTTTATTCTTTAAAGATAAAATCTTTGTGTCTGTATGTGTGATATGTATAAATGTATATGTATGATATGTGTACATGTCTGCTTATATGTATGTGTAAATATGGAAGTGCATGTTCTACAGTGTACATGTGGAGGTCAGAAGACATTGCCTGACAGTGTGTTTGAGGTGCAATGTCTTTTACTGACTACTGTGTGTATTCCAGGCTAGTTGCTGTGCAAACTTCTGTTAATTCTCTTATCTCTGTCTCCATTCTCATCTCAGGATCCTTTTGCTTAAGGACACACATTACCTCATTGATTTTAAGGTGGTGTCTGGAATCCAACTAAGCAATTCCCCTAGCTCTGCATAACGTTCCTGATGGACAGACATTTGAATGGGTCAATACAAAGTCTTTTTTAAGGCACTATGTTGTGGTGACAAAACATGTAATGAGCAGCTGGTATGTCCTTATTACTGTACCTATCACCTGTCTGTCTGTCTATATCTATCTATCTATCTATCATCTATCTACCTACCTATCACCTTTCTGTCTGTCTGTCTATCTATCTATCTATCTATCTATCTATCTATCTATCTATCTATCCTATATCTGTCATCTATCTTTCTACCTATCACATATATATATATAATATCTCTCTATCATATATCATGTATCTATTATCTATCTTTCTATCTATCTTCTGTCTATCTATAATCTATTTATCATCTGTCTATATTATCTACCTATTGTCCATGTATTTATCTATGTATCATCTATCAATTCTCTATATCTAGTTACAGGATGGCTATAATGGGCTTTGAGGCTACAGCAGGGTTCAGGGTTTTCAGAAGTTAGTATAGCATGAAAACTGAAAGTTCATAAATACATAACGGGAGATTTTTGAGAGGTGAGATAACCAGCTGCTGGAGAAGTTACTGCTGTTGTGAGTCAGGCTGCTGTTTGTCACAGGTTGGTGAATAAGGCTGCGCAGTTGTAAACATGAAATGACAGGACCAGTTCCCAGAGAGGGACGCATGTTCAGATAGCTAACAGGGGGATGACTAAATAACGATTATAATTGGTTACATCAACACTGAGGACCAGGCTGAGATGAGCACCTGAAAGTTCTTCTGTTAAGTCCTTTGGTACACACAGGGAATGATCAGATGAAAGAGCAGTGAGGGCCATTGCCATCACAGTACTAGGTGGTTATCTCTTTATGGGATTCAGGTAAGAGTGTACACTGTTTCTGTGGTCTGCTGTAGCTGATAAGTTTCAGACAAGGTTTCTTGATAGTCCCAATTTATGCTAACAAATGGGTAGGGTTTTCTGATGACAGAGATAAGTCATTTATCACTCTGTTCTGTACAGAGGGTACAAGACAGATTGTGCCATTCAACTGTCCACCCAGGTGCACAGTCATCTTGTATTCTTAAACTGTAGTCAAAAGCTGACTGTAAAAATGAGTATCTCCTGGCAAGGCACAGCCTGAAAGACAATTACTGTTTGTACCACATGGGATAACCAACGCGAGGGCAGAATGAACTCAGAATACACACATGAAAATATGATTTATTCTTTTAAAGATAAGCTTTATTTTCCAGGCGCCAAATGATCACTGGCAGCAATTCGACTTTACATCTTTCTCATTTCACAGCTAGTAGCGCATAAAGAAAGCACTGCTTACTAATGAGCAGTTAAGGAACTTTCTCATGACATCTTCCTAAATCTATGATACTGTTTCATTTTCACCCTGATTCAATCAACTGAGATGACTGAGCTCAAACTTGAGACTATGACCATTTCAGTGGTTATGGTGGAAGGGGCTAAGGGATGTGTCTGGATCCAGGTGGTTTCTTTCCTGATTTTAAAGTGTGAGTTAGCAACAAGTTAAGTTACCCTTAAAGAGGTGAGTAAGAACCTGGCTCAATTCAGCTTCTGTTAGTCTTCTGAGGGTTCTCATTTAAAAATATCTTTTTTTTTCTTCCTCAGAAACAATGAGATTCAGCCACAACTTTCATTTAAGATGCTTTAAACCCAGTGCCAGAATTTGCAACAGTTATCAATTTGAAACACAATAGATTCACAGGTTTTGTTTTGCTTTTCTATGTGCATTTCTCTTAAGCATTGACAAATGTGCACATTCCTTTAAAAAAAAAACCTGGAGATATTAGTATATGCTATTGATTGCTTCTAATGTCCCCAAACTAAACTATTCCTACAAAATAGGAGCAAAATCCATAATAAAGTAAGCTATAAGATGTCTGTAACTGTGGGGAATGGGCAGGGGAGTAGGGATTGAAAGAGAGAAAGAGAGATCAAGATTAACATATGAAAGAAATCATTTGATAAAGGAACCTGGAAGCCTTCTCTAGCTAGCCAGTTTAACAATCTGGGCATGCAAAGGAAATGCCCAGAGCACACAAATGTGAGGAAAACCAAGTGTTTGATAAATAAGGGTTCATGAGACTTGTGGAATTGGGTATTTGAGCTGAGGCCTTTCCTTAGGATAATACTTCACTCCTGTTCTCAGGGGTGTCTCTCCTTAGTAAATAGTCTTCACTAGTATGAGGTGAGAACTACCCATGTATCATTGATATAACTCTTTATTCTGATACCCGAGAATCTGGAAATGTCAGCAGGTGTTCTCTGAACTCAGATCTGCATCTATACCTTAGCTGCTGCACTTGGTTAATTCATTTTGAGTATAACAAAGAGAAAAAGTCTGGATGACATTATGTGTTGCTTAGCTGACTGGGTAGATGACAGATTACCCAGTGTGATTGGGGACAGAGGTTAGGCAGCAACATGAGGCAAAGGATGATATAAACTACCATAACATCAAAGGAACATAGCGTGGCTGAGTTTAGTCAGTGCTGTGTGCCTGTGTGGTTAATTTTTCAGTACTGCTACAAAATACTTGACATAAATAAAGGGGAAAATATTATTATAGCTTACAGTCTCAGAGGCTCCCTCCCTCATGGCAGAAAGGGCATGGCAGAACAGAGCCACACATGCTTGACAGTCGGGAAGCAAGAGAAGAAAACACTAGTGCTCACTGGTTGTCTGACTTTCTCCTTTCTATTCAGTCTGTGAGTTGCTGTTGCCCCCATTCTGGATAGACCTTCCTCCCTCAGTGAGTTCTCTTTGGCAATCGTATTACAGATGGGCCCAGATAGGGGCCTCAATTTAAGCTATTCTAATTCCAGTGAAATCGGCAGTGCAGATTAACCATCACAGTAATTGTTAGTAAAGAGGTTGATGAAAATAATAGTTAAATTTAATATAGTGTACTAGTAATAGGGGACTCTATCTTGGAATTGTGAGCTAAGAAAACCTTTTATTCTCAAATTACTTTTGTCTGGGCATCTTATCTCAGTGATGGAAATGAAACTGAAACACAATGTAAATAATTTCTAGTTATTTACTGACTGCATGTAGAAACTTCTTAGCAATTTATTCTCTTATTAATCATAGTTTTACTTTGAAAATTATGAGACATTTGTGTTAATACGACAAATATAATTGTACCATCTATAAAATGAATCAATAACATTTAATATCATTTTTTTCTTGTGCATTAAATGAAATTTTATATATATAGACATTAAGAAAAATGTACATGCTCTATTTGCTAAGATACTATTTAAATATTCTTACAAATATGTATAGTAATAATACATATTTTATATGCATACTTCATTGTAGCTATAATTACAGTTTAAACTTTCGCATGGAAATTCTTTTCAGATAATAAGGACAAATCCTAACTTGCTTGTGTGTAGCTACTTATTTGGTTTGTAAATGAACCAATGACCCTATGCAAATATTAAATTCTGACATATGGAAATACTAAACAAACCTCAAACCATTTAAGATGCTCAAATCAGTGAGGTCATAGCTAAAATAAAAATGATATATCTTATTATCTGTGCGAATGAACTGTTTTGTGTATATTTATTAAATGATATAAATCCTTTTTCCTGCAAATGGCTTTTAAAGATGTTTCTAACATACTTCCTCATAAATCATATGCAACTTCATCCATGAATGCCAAGACATAAATAATGCCAGTGCATTATCTCAGGACACAATGTTTCTGAAGGGTCCTTCAAAGTGATAAATTCAGGAAAACATGACTAGTAATTAATTTAAAATGAGCAAAATGGGGAATTCTCATGTATTTCATAGCACAAATTATTTTTGTAAGACCCTGAAGTATCTCTGGTGCTGTCCCCAAAACTTGGAGAGTCACTTCCTGTGATGTTCTGATTGTCTCTAAAAAATATGCCTCAACAGAAGAATGAATAAAGCAAATGAGGTACATTTACACAACGAATTATTACTTAGTTGTTAGAAAAATTATATCAAGAAATTTTCAGGTAAATGGATAGAACTAGAAAAATATCCCAAGTGAGGTATCCCATACTCAGGAAGACAAATATGGTTTGTACTTACTTGTATGTGGATATTAGCTATGATGACACTTATAACTGAGCCATAATCCACAGAACCACAGAGGGTGGATATAGAGTAATGGACTGGAGGGAACAGATAGATCTCATTAGAAAGGGGAAACAGAATACACATCTATGGGTATATGCGGAAGGGCTGGAATAGAAAGTTCAGTTGGGAATGGGGAGAGCAGAGGGGATTATGGGGTGGAATACAGGGAGAGACAGCTAAAGTGAGGGGACATTTGAGGGGTAATATGGACACCTAATATAGTGGAAACTATACATATATGTATATGATGTATATGTATGGGTATATATGTATGATGATCTAATAGAAATCACCAAATAATGGAGGAGACCAAGTCCCAGCTGGACATCTCTTGTCACCAAACAGAGTCCAGTGCAGGGATTTGGTTACATTAATTGAGTTTTTGGCCAAAGATGTTACATGAGAATCCTCAAGCAACTCAGACTGTTGCCAAAGCTATAGGTTTCTTTCCACAAATTGACAGCAAGGCTTCACTGCTAAAGACAACACCTGTACAACTCATTAAAAATGGAGACGTAAAGTCAGTGCCTACATAAAGCCTTCACACCTATATTCCAGCATGTATGGTACAGGAGAAACTCTCCAAACTCTCAAAAGAGAAATATAAATACCAAGTCAGTCAAAAAGCCTTTTTATACAATAATGTACTGCCTACAAAATATGCTAGGGTAATGGTGGCTGAGGGCTGAGAGCCACTCGTATCTTTGGGTATGAGGATAGGTATTTAAAATGCAGTTAGAAAGATTATTGATGTATACAAATTACTAAACAATCTTATTAAATGGAAAAAAAAAAACCCAGAGCCAGATGTCAGGGTTAAAACCCAAGAAATTAGAGGAATAGGAAAAGCCACAAGCTAACCAAAGAGAGGCCTACTTCCTGTATACTCATGCCTATACGCCCTTCTGTTCTGCTATCTTATTTGCTCTCTCTGTCCAGCTACATCACTTCCTCTTCCTGCCCAGCTCTCTCATTTCCTGTCTGTCTGTGCAGACCTCCAGACCTTTATGGTTAACTACTGTTGGGATTTAAGATGTGGACCACTATGCCTGGCTCTATTCCTAGTGTTGCCTTGAACTCACAGAGATCCAGATGAATCTCAGTCTCTTAAATGCTAGGATTAAAGGCGTGTGCTACCATTGTTTAATATAGTGGCTGGATTTTTCCTCCGATCCTCAGATAAACTTTATTGGGGTGCACAAATAAAATATCACCACATACTGATTTAGGATAATGGCAGCAGACCTTGCTCTTCTAGTGCCTATGACTTCTCCAGCTGTGGGCCATTGGATATGTTACATTAGACACCTGTGGTTACCTCTAAAATGAAATTACCACTATTGCACCATTGTGAATATCTTGCCAGCCCAGTCATTGTTGTGTAGGTGGGCTTTATCTCTGGGTAGGACCACTGCTTACTCCCCATCCTTGGTGGCATGCATAGAGCCTTCTGATAATTTGAGAGTCATTCCTCTGGGATGATTTTATGTCAATGTCAGCTTAAATCTTGAATGTCCTATGTTCAAACTGCTTGGCATGTTTAGGAAATGATGTTTTACCCTCGATCTGCAATGCAATCAAGGGTAGTGACAATGCCCAGACTCTTGGGGGGAAATGTTTATATTCTTCTAACTAAAAACTACAGTGGAGGTTTCCCATGCATGCATTGGGAATTTTATTAGATAGTGAATGGATGCCAGGCGGTGGTGGTGCATGCCTTTAATCACAGCACTTGGGAGGCAGAGGCAGGCAGATCTCTGTGAGTTGGAGGCCAGCCTGAACTACAGAGTGAGTTCCAGGAAAGGCACAAAGCTACATAGAGAAACCCTGTCTCGCAAAAAAACAAAAACAAAAACAAACAAAAAAAGATAGTGCATGACTAAGTATAGAAGGGAAAGTGTCATCAACCCAAGAGATGTAACTCCATTAAATATGTATGCCTATACGCACACATATACACACATATGTACACACTCATGTATATGTGCATGTATTTTAGTGTGAATTTCTAAGTAAGGTTATAAAATAATGTTTATTTATAACTTTTAAAACTATCATTAGATTTATCTTCTCTCTTCCCCTGTATTAGCCTTTTTCCCACTCTCTAGTTCAAGCCCTACCTTACTTTTTCCCCTCCATAATACTTGTTTCCAAATTCACCCTCAGTCTTTTACCCCAATCCTCATGGTCCCTTTCTACTTCCCTGTCTTCCTTGGATACTATTTCAATTTATAAATTTAAACCTGAAGATTCAGAGATACACAAATACAGATCATGTGCCATTTTTTCTTTCTGAATCTGGATTTCCTAACTTATTACCATGGTTTCCAATTATATATATTTTCTTGATAACTTCACACTTTTCCTTTCTTTAGAACTGAGTAGTATTTCGATGGGTGTATAGACCACATTTTCATTATTCATTTCATGAGTTGGAGGAATTTGTTGTTTTTTTATAGCTATTGTGAATAAATTGGCAATGTACATGGCTGACCAAGTGTCTCTGTGGTGAGATTTTGAGTCCTTAGTGCATTTGCCAAAGAGTGTAATTATTTAGTCCCATAGTAGATAGGTTGCTAGTTTTAAAAGAATTATTCACACTGAATTTCATGGTGGCTGTACCAGTTCATAATCTCACTAGCAATGAATAGGTGTTTTCATCTCACAGCCTCATTATCAACATTTGTTGTCAGATGTTTTCTGGGTCTTGGCCATTCTGGCTGTGGTAAGGGAAAATCTTAAAGTAGTTTTATGGTGCACTGCTCTATTGTTAAGGATTTAAGAACAGTTTTGAGAATATATTTGTTAATAACTTTTATTTCTTCTCTTGAGAACTCTCTGTTCAGATACATAATCGGTTTTAACTGGGTCATTTATTTATAGACCCTTCATACTTTGGGTTCTGTATTCCTAATAGCAAGTCTCAATGGAATGCAGAGGTGACAGAGACTGTCTTCCACTGTACTGACTCCCATTTCACTTGATTGAGTTTTCCCTTTACAGTACTGAAGTACTTTAAATTTATCGGGTTCCATTTGTCAATTGTTGCACTTAATACCTGAGCAAATGTAGTCACATCTCAAAAGTCCTTCTCTGAACCAATTTCTTACAGTGCTGCATATGTTTTCTTCTAAAATATTTCAACATTCAGATTTCAAGTTGAGGTCTCTGATCTGTTTGGAATTGAATTTTATGCAGAATGTTAGGTGTACTGGGTGGTTTTGTGTGTCAACCTGACATAGCTAGAGTCATCAGAGAGAAAGGAGCCTCAGCTGAGGAAATGCCTCCATGAGATCCAGCTGTAAAGTATTATCTCATTTAGTGATCAATGTGGGGAGGGCCCAGCCCATTGTGGGAGGTACATCTCAGAGCTGCTGGTCCTGGGTTCTATAAGAAGATGGGCTGAGCAAGATATGGGAAGCAAACCAGTAATCGTCTCCCTTCTGTAGATGTAACCAACCATCTTATTAAATAAGAAACACAGAGCCAATGTAAAGATAAAAGCCCAAGAGGTCAGAGCTAAGAGCCTTACCCACCTGCTGCAGCTAGCTTCTTCAGCCAAGAGACCTCTCCGAAAGAGAGCTACTTCCTGTCTGTTTGTCTTTAAATACACTCTCTGTTCTGCCCTCTCATTGGTTGTAAACCCAACCATGTGACTGCCTCGTCACTGCCTGTCTGTACAGACCTCCAGACACACATTGGAGCGTGTGTCTCCAATGCTGGCTGTATCTTTGAACACACAGAGATCTACCTAGTTCTGCCTACCAAGTGCTGGGATTAAAGGCGTGCGCCTCCTTCAGCAAATCCTACTGGCGTGCACCACCACAACCGGCTTTCGCTATGGCTTGCTAATAGCTCTGACCCCTAAGCAACTTTATTTATTAACATACAAATAAAATCACATTTCAAGGCCGGGCAGTGGTGGTGCACGCCATTAATCCCAGCACTCGGGAGGCCGAGGCAGGTGGATCTTTGTGAGTTCAAGGCCAGCCTGGTCTACGGAGTGAGATCCAGGAAAGGTGCAAAGCTACACAGAGAAACCCTGTCTTGAAAAACAAAAAAAAAAAAAAAAAATCACATTTCAGTACAAATAAAATACCACTATACCCTTCCATGGCCTCTATATCAGCTCCTGCTTCCAGGATCCTGCCCTGTTTGTGTTCCTGTCCTGACTTCCTTCAGTGATGAACAACAATGCTGAAGGGTAGGCCAAATAAACTCTTCTTTCCCTAACTTGGTTTTGGTCATGGTGTTTTATCACAACAATATAAACCTTAACTAAGACAATACGGGTCTAATTTGATTCTTCTGCATGTGGGCATCCTGTTTTCTCAGCACCATTTGTTGAAGATGCCATCTTTTTCCAGCGTGCATTTTTGGAATTTTTGTCCAATATCCGATTGCTATAATTACATACTCTCATGTTTGGGCATTTTATTTTGTTCCATTGATCAGCATGCCTGTTTTTGTGCCAGTACTATGGTGGTTTTATTTACACAACCATGTCATATAGCTTGAAATCTGGCCTGGTAAAGGTTCTGGCATTGTTTTTTTGGATCAGGATTACATTAACCATTTGGGATCTTTTGTGCTTCTATATTGCTATAGTTACTTTCCTATTGCTGTAATAAAACAACATAATCCAAAGCAACATGGTTTGAGAGGGTTTATTTCATCTTCCAACTCCACATCACACTCTATCACTGAGGGACATCGTGGCAGAAATTCAAACAAGGCAGTAACCTGGAGGCAGGAGCTCAAGGAGGAACCATGGAAGGATGCTGCTTCCTGGCTTGTTCCCCATGGCCTGCTTAACCTGCTTTCTTACTACTTCACTATGTGTCAAGTCTACATAAACCAATTTGAGGAAAATTTTTATGCTTATGAAAAGTGTTCTGGGGGTTTTGATTGGGATTGCTTCGATTCCATAAATTGCCCTTGGTAAGATGGACATTTTCACCATATTGATTGTACCTATCCATGAGCACAGAAGCTCTTCTGTCTTCTATGTCTTCCTTAGTTGCTTCTTCCAGAGATTTAAAGTTTTCAGCGTGAAGATCTTTCATTTCCTTGGTTTGGTTTATACCTAGATGTTGGATTGCTTGTTTCAGCTGCTGTGGGATGCTTCCATGAGTTCCTTTTCAGCATTGGTATTATTATTATATAGGAAGGCTAATCATTTTTGTGTATTTATTTTGCATGCTGCCACATTGCTGAATATGTTGGTCATTTCTAAAAGCCTTTTGATGAAGTTTTGGGAACTCTTAAGTATATTATGTCATTTGTAAAATGATTTAACTTCTATTTGTATGTCTTTAATTTCCTTATTTTGTCTTTTTGCTCTAGCTAGTGCTTCAAACATTATATTGAAAAAGAGTGAAGATAGTAGACAATCTGTCATGTTCTTGATTTTAATGAAACTACTATGGATTTTTCTCCATTTGGGATGATATTATCTGTGATTTTATCATATTATACCCTTTATCACATTGAAGTATATTTTCTCTAGTCCTGTTCCATTCAGGATTTTTATCATGAAGGCATGTTGAATGTTGTCAATAGTCATTCCTGTGCTGACTAAGATAGTTTATGTATATTTCCTTGTTCTTGAAGGTTATAATGATGGAACTTGTGAGCTTAAAATTGAAATGAAGAGAATGATATGAGTTTACTCCGATGGAGTGAAATGCTATAGGTTTGGTCACTAATAACAGCAGATCCTGAGAGACCTAGCTTGGGTATGGAAGAAGAAATTGTCATTGTCAGAAGATAGACAACTAACAGTAAGTTGAATGGATGAGTTTGGAATACAGAGGTGATATCTACACTGTTTTTAGGTAGATGATTCTCACATACAGTTTATAGGTCTGTTTGCTCTTATAAGGTGAGAACAGTCCTATCTCTGTAGATTTATTTTTGCACTATCTGGTAGCCTGAATTCTTAGGTCACTTGTGCAAGTACAACAACAATGATAGGGAAATGAATGGAGAGTGTTCTTCAGCTAAATTTAATCTGCCCTAAAGGTGTGGAAAACACAGCAGAACTGCAGATATAGGGATTCTTCATTTCAGAACGAAAAAAAAATTAACTATATATGTGTGTGTGTGTGTGTGTGTGTGTGTGTGTGTGTGTGTGGGTGTCTGGCTTGTTTAGGAAGGCTGGTAGTACTTAAGCTACGAAGAAAAATGGTTACTTCCAAAAGTCAGGTAACTGTATAGACCCACAAGACAGTTCAGGTAAAGATTACATTAGGTTACTTCCCTGACCATTTCATACTTCAATATTCTATATTATTTCTCACACTCTTCAAATGTGGCTCTTTCTATAAATAAGTTCCTCCTAACATTTTGGCAGAGAAATTTATTAAGAAACATTCCTGATAAGGTTTTGTTTGACTATGAGTTTGTATCAAATGGAACTGATTAAGACTGTTTCAGAGCACCACTTTCCCTTCTGTACCTGTAGAGGGGTCAGTGCCCTCAAAGGTATAATTCCCCAGGGAACAGTTTCCCACTACATCCCTCCAAAGTTAATGGAACTCACTGAACTATACATTGTGATTCTTTTAAAGATGAGAAAGATGAAACACTATGCTTTTCTTTGTAGGCTTCAAATTAAGTCAAATAAAATTATTGGCTTTATTATTTGCATTAGGTCATCTAAATTAACTAAACATTTAATAATTCTATACTTTGTATTATCTTTATTTATATGTATATGTGCAAATCTGTGTGAGTATATGCCAAGGGTGTGTGGCTGTCCATGGAAGCCTGAAGAGGTTGGTGGATCCCATGGTGCTATAGTTACAGGTCGTCCTGAACCACCTGATATGGGTTCTAGTGACCAAACTCAGGTCCTTTGTAAGAGCAGCACTTGTTTTTAACCTCTGAGACATTTTTTCATACCCTAAATTTTATTTATTATAAGTTTTATGACTAAGAGCATAACTTGGAAATCAATAAAACCAAAGTGTTATAACGTGAATATAGTGAAATAGTTATGAAATATAACTTCATATATATATATATATATAAAATAAGCTCATTTTGAAAACATCTTTTTCTTAATGAAAAGTAGATTTTTTAAGTACTGTAGACATTTTTTAGTTAAACATGAAAAATCATCAATGGTTGCTACTATTCTCATATACTTAATAAGAGGTATTTTTATTTTCAAAAATTAAGGAGAAATAAAGCAACTATATATTAGCTCAGACACATAGTTTACTATGTACTATAAGTTACCTAGACAGTCATAATTTATCTTTATGCATCATGTTTAGAATTTTGATAAATTTACTAATGTGCCTCAATACTAAATTGTCCATTTTACTTTGCATTCCGAATATGGGACTGGTACTATGATAAAACAAAAATAGTTCTTGGATGCTGCAAGCCTCCCTGTTCCTTTGAAACACTGTTGAGTCTTTGTAATAAACTTGACTGCCTATTCTAGGAGCTTTCTTCTGGAACTTTAAAGGCTGAAGGAACCTATATTACTTTCTCTCAGACCACCTAGAAGTAGATGTTCTTCACACTTCCACACATCCAAAGCTTTGTATGAACTTTCCCACATCCAAAGATATTAGACCGAAGTCCATATAAATATCATTTCTCAGTTTTCCTCTTCTGAAATATGAGTAACCACAGGCAAAGTGCCAGACTTACTAATTACAGTAACCTGACACAAATGCACTGATTGGAAGAGTCCAGGGAACTTCAGAAATGATGATGGCAGGTTATTCTGAGTATTCCTCTGAGATCAGAGAGCCGTGACTACAGCACCTTGACTCAAGTCCTTTATTCATATAAGTTGTCTAATTCTCTGAGATCCAAGGAATTCTGACCACCAGGATAATAGGTTTCATGTTTAGCCTTAGCTCAACTTTCCTTCCTTCAAACTTTGAAGGTGGATTCATATTTTAGGATCTTGATTACTGGGACTGGAGTAGCATCATCTCCCTTTTGGGAAAATGGTTTCCTGAAAGATCTGCCAAGCTTTACTTTTGCTCTTTTATTTCCATTTGCGTTCCGTGTAGTCTTGGCCTTTAATTGTCTGAGTCTGTCAGAGAAGTTTCTTCAAAGAGTAGTGAATGTGGATGCAGCAGTCTCTCTCTCCCACCTGTGCAAAGAGCTGTGACTTCTGAAGGTCACCTTCAACTGGCCTCCTGACGGAAGCGTGGTTTGACACTTGGTTTTCTTCTCTGCACCACTGGGAGCTGCTTTATTAGTTTCCAGCATAGAGGATGTGTCATTTGTCAGTAGATGGTGATTGTTCCTTGTTCCTTTTCTGGAAATGAGTGTTTTGCATGAATCTTCTCATCAGAAATGACTGTTACATGTACATTTGCTTCCTGGTCCTACAGTCCAAGTAACTACTTCCTTTCATTTTTTATCTTGTATATATAGGACTCCAACACAAACTGTCTTAGTCAGGATAGTAAGAATTAGATGAGCTCCATAAGGGAACCTTGATGTAAGTACCACAGTTCTTATTAGAAACACATGAAAGACTTCATACTTTATGCATGGGAGTGTTCCTTTAGCTCTTCCTGTCTGCATACCTCTCTGACTTTTATCCTTTCTAATTTGGACATGGATAAATGTTGATTCCATTTGGGTGATGGTTCTAGCCTCTGTAAAAGAAGGAAAGTAAGAAGCATGGTTCTTAAATTCAAGAACCTTGAATATTTTCTAATATATGAAGATATAGTTTTGTTTACATTTAAAAGTTCATACACAATTTAAAATATAGGAGAATACTTTGGTAGATAAAATGATTTGAGTTTGGCATAAAATCAACTCTGTGTTTTGTTCTCTGTTCCATAATTACATAGAAACCATGTTAATGAAACATGAAATACCTAGTTTTACTTTTAATGATTTAGGACTATTAAAATTCATAATGTATTTGTGTGGATGCAGCAAATTGATTTTGTTTGACAAATTGTTCAAGATTACAAAACTTAAAAAATATAATTAATCAAATTTTACTTCAACTATCACCTCAAAGATTTGATAATAAAAATTTTTATAACCATAGTCTAAAGAACAAAATGAATTGAATTAAATTACATTGTAGTTTAAAAATTAAAATTAAATTGTAATCTTAAATTTTCTATTCACCTTATAATATAACCTAACATTAAAATGACTAATAAAATATTTATATATTGAATAGAATTCAATAAGGGAAAGGTAAGAATATTGCCAATTACAGCTCAGCATGACAGAACAGCATCATTGGACAATCTGTGATTACAGGTAAAGGCATGCATGCATGTTGTTTATAAATTTTAATATTGCTAAAGTCATTTAAAATGAATAATCATAGATGTTGACGAGAGACTGATCAGTGATTAGGTGTCTGTGCTGCTGCCTCAGAAGATGGCAGTCCAGTTCCCAGCACCATGGTAGGGGATCACAACAGCCTTTAACTCCAGCTCCAGGTTGTCTAACACCATCTTCTGGGCTCCTGATTACACCAATATACAGAGAGAGACGGATACATAAATAATAACTACATTAAACTTTTTAAAAATGCGTACTCACAGAAGACTATTTGCTAGACATCTGTCTTTAAGCCTTCTAGCTCTCATCTGTCATTATAAACCAAAGAAAAAATTACTTTGTTTAAAGCTTCTAAAACTATAAATGGTTAATACAACATTAGATTAACATCACATTGTAAATATTGATACAAGAAAATCAATATGACTGATTTTTAAAGGATATTTTAAAAGTAGTAAATTCAGTGACACTCACATTTATATATTTTTATGACAGCTAATATTTTCAATAATATTCAGGGGTAAATTATTTTCTAATTGAATCATTGTCCTATGTATGTATATAGCTAACACATTCTTCAAGGTGTATTTAGATAAATTAAAAGTACTATCTACTTGCCTAAGCAATAGTTGTTCCTGATAAGACTGTTGAGCAACTTTTAAAACATTGAGATTGCTGACCACAGTTTCCCTAAGACACAATTCTTAGCCCCTAGTCCCAAAGGAAAGATGCTATGGACTCCACCCATGACTGTACCCTATAAGGGTCTTCCTCAAAGTCAGCTAAGGCCACACCCTACAAGTGTTGCCTCAGAACCCTACAGACATGACCTACAAGCCTGTGCCATAGAGTCACCCAGAGTCTACAGTTGTGTGCCTCACAACCCACAGCCATATCTGCAAGAGTGTGCCTGAAAGATAAGCAATTCCTGTTAGTAAATAGTAATTGACTACCTCTTCCTCCTAAGACACTATTTTCAACAACGGGATACATCTATGAAAACCAAGTTGTTTTTCTAAGGAGACAGACATTTACAGTATTTTTAACTCACCATACAGTAAAACAGTGTGATTACATAGACATGCTACTTCAATCAGGTGGGAAAACACAGGTTACCGTTGTTCCAGAAAACACAATTTAAGAGCAGTGTAATGTGACTTTTCTGTTATTGGCAGATAGAATAGTTGTGAGTGTAAGACGTTTGACTTTTTCTTCCTAAAAGGATTGACCTAAAAGCTAGGTCACCTAGCAATGCTTCTGCCATATGCTGGGGGGTGACAGAGTGAGAATGCTTACAGCCCAAATTAAAACATCTCCTCATAGACTCCCATGTGATTTTGAAATGGAGAAAGAAAAATAAAAGACAAGGTCAGAGAAATGTTACTCCTTGAACAAGCTGTCAAGCAGCCTCCACAGCAAGGTGTCCAGGTGACTTCTGTATAAGGAAAGTAACTCACTTAGCTGTAGGGACAGCGCTGGAATGTGCTTTCATTAAACATAACCAGGACTGATGAACAGCGTCATTCTCTTTCTGCTGGGAGTAAGAATATACTTTTTTTCTTATCAGTTGTGTCCTGTTCTCTCCATAACACCGAATTCATAACATGGAATTCAAGAGTTTACATATTACAATTTTAAAAGTCACATACGATTTAACTGAGTAGCAGAGGCTACGAAGATGAATTAGTCCAAGAAGTTCTTGGTAAAAAGCACCTTGGAGCCAGTAAGCTGGCCAAGTAGGTAAGGATGCTTGCTTCCAAGCATAAAAAAACTAAATTTGATCCCTTAAACATACATGGCAGAAGGATGGAATTGATTCTTGCAAATTGTCCTCCAAACTCTGCCCCCTAAAATTAAATAAGTAAATGAATAAATAAAAGGTAATTAGTTTTTAAAATAAAGTACCTCAACTTGTAAATAAATTTCTTTGCTTGTGTAAAATGCCTGCTACAAGGCCACAGTTTGAGAAGAGAAGTGTTGATATATTCCTTTTTTCTCACTAGTGTTAAAGACTGTGATCAGAGGGTTTGAGTATTTGCCTCAAACATAAAACTTAATTTGTTTGGTGTTTTGTTTTACTAGTTTGTTTTGAAAAAAGTCTTGCTACATAACCCAGGACAGCCTTGAACTCAGAATACAAAATCTTCCTGCCTCAGCTTCCCGCGTGCTATGATTGCAGGCATAAACTGTATACACGGCATGCAATTAACGCCCTTAAGGAGGTCAAGGGAGTATGTGACATATAAGTAAGTTACATTACTACATGGATTGCAGACAGTGCACACCATACATGATGTGCACCACACTGAAGAAGTGGGTATGAGAGTGAAGCCCCATGAACAAGAGTGAATCCTGAACATGCTAATTCCATGACTTCGTCCCACTCGTGAAGAAGCATCCTGCACAGATCCTGCTGGGGGCAGTGACTCCAACAGATTTGCTTCAATTGAATCACAGTTTAGGGCTGCACCAACGTATTTTACTGAATGTTTTACTAGGAACAGCTCCACGGAGAAATCTATATTTGAAGTGACATAAAAAAATAATATTGCCCCTAAGGTAATCAATATTATCTTTGTTGTTTTGCACAATGACTTTTAGCATGTAACGACATATACATCTATTAAATACTCACATTTGACGTGAACAGTGTGTGTGTACACAACACAGCCTGTCTCCTTTGGTCTGTCTGAATGAAAAGCACACTGACCCTCATGTTTGCATATTAGCGTGTCATGTTGGAAAATCAAAGTCAAACTGTGAAATCGACATTTTCTCTCTGTTTCCTATTAGTATATATCTCTTCCTTTTATGTAGTGGTTCACTGTTGTTTTTATTTGCTCACTTTTGTTTGTATATTAGGAGTATAAATATTTTAGAATTTGCTGACTGGCCCCAAGGTGTTTTTTAATAAGAACTTCTTGGACTAACTCATTATATAAAACTTATATGAAATTATATAAAAGTTTATATAATTTTATAATTATATAAAATATAAACATTTTATAATTTAGATGACCAAAGAATTTTTTCATAGACTCATTTTGGATCATGCCACAGATTTACACATGGATGGAGAATGGAGCAAAAGGAGCCTGATTGACCTGGACCACAACCTTACAGGCAGTAACCATGGTAGTGAGAGGTGGGGACCGAGACAGCAGGCCTCATTTTGTGACACCCTTGTTCTAACAGAAGGGCACAAGTCAGAGGCACTGTCACGCATCATATATTCAGTCTATACCACACTGACTAAACCCCAAACTTGCTTAGTTCTATTCATTCAAGTGTTTGAAACTTGATTTTAAAATTTACAAGGTAGAGACACCATTCTGCATGGCAACCCTAGTGGTTTGTGGCTAGATGCTGAAGCTCTTGCACAGGAGAGAAGTTTTTAAAATTACATGCTTCCACACAG
>CABHPH010162504.1:0-85557 GCA_902168325.1 Peromyscus nudipes | reverse complement strand
CATTTTAGTTTTTGATCAATATTCTAACTCCACATAAATTGTGAAACTCTTATGACCCTAGTATCTCTTCATTTTCAGCACATCCTCCTGGCATGGGTCATGACACCAAGCTGAAAATCATGAAGTCATTCACTATTGAAAATCTGCAAAGTAGATATACATTTGAATTATTTCTCTCTTTTTGTCAGTAGGGAACCTTCATTTATGGCAGTCAGCAAGTTTTCATAATTTTACCTGTCTACTTGCATTCAATAATACACAAAACATCACTCATTTTACCTTGAATATGTATATTCACCATCAGTATCTAGAACACCGGAAGCTAAAAATGTCACCAGGTAGCATCTGAAGCCTGCAGTAGTTATTTCCTGGCCCTTGCTGGAACCCTGTCACTGTTTGAATGTGAAATGACAGCCATAAGCTCACATAGTTGAACAATACAGGAAGGCTGTGTAACCTTTGAGAAGTGGAAGTTTGATAGTCACTAGAGAGAGTGGGGCGTAAGGTTTGATAGTCTAATTCCAATTCTGTTTGTTCTCTGGTTTTTTTTTCTTCAAAAACAGGTTTTCTCTATGTAGCCCTGGCTGCCCTGGAATTCGCTCTGTTGATCAGGCTGGCCTTGAACTCACAGAGATCCACCTGCCTCTGCCTTCCGAATGCTGGGATTGAAGGTCTGCGTCACCATCTCCCAGCTGTTCACTACTTCTTTAGTGCAGATGCAAATTAGATCACCTTGCTGCTGGGATTTCCCAACCAAAATATACTGTATCCTCTCAAATTGCAAGCCAAATAACTCTTCAACTCTAAGTTACTTCTTGTTCCTTATGTTGTTACAACAAGGAAAGCTACTAATAGAACTGTGTAAAAATGACCAGCCTATCAAAAGAAAACTAAAGATTCAGTGCAATTATCATCAAAATTCAGACACAATTCTTCACAAAACTTAAAAGGACAATTTTCAGATTCATGTGGAAACAAAAAGTCCAGTAGAGCTAAAACAATCCTGAGCAATGAAAAAACTTCCGGTGGTATCATGCTCACTGATCTCAAATTGTACTATTGAGCTATATTAACACAAACAGCATGAAACTGGCACAAAAATAGACACACTGATGAATGAAATACACTTGAAGATGATACATAAGTCCATGTAATATGGACAACTGATTTTTTTTACAAAGCAGAAAAAAACACATATTGGAAAAAAGACAGCATCTTAAACAAATGGTTCTGTTCAAACTGAATGGCTGCATATGGAAGAATCCAAATTTATCCATACTTATAACTCTGCATAAAATTCAACTCCAAATGGAAAAAAGACCTCAACACAAGGCCAGATATACCAAATCTGATAGGAGAGAATGTGGAGAATATTCTTGAACTCACTGTAACCGGAAAAACTTTCTAAGCAGAACAGCAATAGCATAAGCAATAAGAACAATTGATAAATGGACCTCATGAAACTGAAATGCTTATGTATGGCAAAGGAACCATCATTTGGACATTTGGAGAAAGTAGCAGGCTACTGAGTGAGAACTTTTTTTTTTCTAACGAAAACTTTTTTTTAACCAACTAAACATCCAATAGATAGCTAATAAATAAAATATGTAAGTACTTAAAAAAATCTGTACATCAAGAAAACAACCTATATACCTAATTAAAAGTAGGATTGTCTTAGTTAGGGTTTCTATTTCTGTGAAGGGACACCATGACCATGGGAACTCTTATAAAGGAAAACTTTTAATTGGGGTGGCTCACTTATAGTTCAGAGGCTCAGCCCATTATCATCATGGTGGGACATGGTGGTGTATGCTGGAGACATGGTGCTGGAGAAGTAGCTGTGAGTCCTACATCTTGGAAGCAACAGGAAATGGTCTGTCTCACTGGGAGTAGCTTGAGAATAGGAGACCTCAAAGTCCACTCTAAAAATAACACACTTCCTCCAACAAGGCTGCACCTACTCCAAAAAAGCAACACCTCCTCATAGTGTCACTCCCTTTAAGGGCATTTTCTTTCAAACCATCACAGGGGTATAGATCTAAACAGAATTTAAAACAGGTAAAAACAAATGCCTGAGAAAAACTCAAACAAATATTCAGCATCCTTAGTCATTAAAGCAATGCAACCCAAACTACTTTGAGATTTCATTTTACACCTGTCAGAATGTCTCAAAACAAATGACAGCTCATGCTGGATAGAATGTGGAGTAAAAGAAACATTCTTCTATTGCACGTGGAAGTACAAACTTGTACAGCCTCTATGGAAATCAGCATACCAGTTCCTCAGGAAGATGGTAATTATCTATCTCAAGACTTAGCTATACCATCCTTGGGCATATACCTAAAAGACACTCATCCTACTACAGAGACAATTGCTCAAACATGCTCATTGCTACTGTATTCATAATATTCAGAAATTGAAAACAGTCTAGATATCCTCCAACAGAAGAATAGATAAAGAAAATTGGCACATTTACACTATGGAATATTACTCAGCTGTTAAAAATATAAAATTTGCAGGTAAATGGATGAAGCTGGAACAAATTTTCCTTACTGAGGTAACCCAGAACCAAAGAGACAAATACATATTCAATTATGTGGATGTTAGAATACATTCATATAACCAAAGAGATTCGATATAGAGTAAGATATAGTGTGATGGATATCCCTCATAAGGGGAAACACAATACAGTGTTATACACGGACATGGAAAGGAGATTCAATCTGGGAGGGAGGGGAAGGGTGAGTTTGGAAAAACAGAGAGGAACAGCTAAAATCAAGGACCATTAGAGGGTTCATAAGGAACTGTAGCACAGTAGAGTCTTCCTAAAACATATACATATATGAAGGCAATGTAAATGAAATAGCCAAATATTGGAGGAGACAGAGCCCCAACTGGACATTTCTCATCAAACAAAGTCTCCAGTTCTGGGTATGGATTATATTTAATGTGGCTGTTGGCCATAGGGGCCCCATGGGAATCCTTAAAAAACTAAAGTTATTGGTTGGTATCTATGAACTAATGATAAGGCTCTATTGCTTAAGATAGTACCTATACAACTCATTGGACATGGAAAAGTCAAGTTTGTACCTACCCAGAACCGTCATCCCTACTGACTAGTGCTCCTGGTACTGGAAAGTACTCTGCATACTATCAAAGGAGAAAGATAAACACCAACCCAGCTATAAATCCTTTGTTGTACAATGAATACCTGCCTGCAAGATGTGCTAGTGAAGTAGTGGCACAAAGCTTGTGGGAGTAACCAACCCATATCCTATTAGATTGAATGCCCACTCCATAAGATGAAATCAGTCTCAACACTGCTTGAGTGGCCAAGAACTTGGGGGACAAGATAGGCCAGAGACCTAGGGGAAAACCAAATACTACTGTTCTGTTGAAGGAACAGAGTATAAAATGACTCCTAATGACATTCTGGCATACTTATAGATCAGTGCCTTGCTCAGCCATCATCAGAGAAGCTTCCTCATGCAGTAGATGGGAATAAATACAGTGAACCACAGACAAACAATGAGCATAAAGTTAGAGACCTCGGAACACTCAGTGCTAAATGGTATTACTCTATCAAGTCCTTTCCTTTAGGGCTCACGGAACACCATGGAAGTGGAGAATGTAAGAGCCAGAGTTGATGAAAGACACCAAGGAAACAAAGCCTTCTAAACACAGTGGACTGAGGCACATATGAATTCACTGAGACTGTGGGAGCATGTACAGTGTCCACATGGGTCTGGGCCAGACAAGGTCTCAGCACTGAGAGTACAAGTGGACACAAGCCCCAATTTATAACCCAGAAGCTACCTCTTGTTGATAATGATTTACAAATGAAACCTTAGCTTTCTCCAAGTGATTTTCACCCGAGAGACAAACCACTCTAAAGGGCAGGCCCCAGGTCTGTCAGTAGATGTGCAACACTAAACAAACTCTGGAGTGTTTTTGGAGGTTCTTTGTCTCATAATGATTTTTCAGGAGAGGTTTTTAATCTTATAAATCTTTTGTTTATATGTTACGTTTTCTGGTTTTGTATTTTTACGGGATTTCTGTGTGAGCAAACATGTTTGTCTCTATGTCTACTTGCGTTTCTTTTACTTTTTCTTGGATTCTTTTCCTTCTGATGGTTGTTTTTTTCCTGTTCTGGTTTATTTGTTTTGTTTTATCTTATTTTATTGATATTGTTTAGAAGCCTGTTTGTTTTCTAACAAGAGAACAAAAGGATAGGAATTTGGATGGGAGAGGAGGCATGGAGGATCTGGGAGGAGATGGAAAGGGAAAACCAGAATATATTTCATGAAAAGAAAAAGAAAAATATAGTATCACTTTAAAAATCTCATAGTTCTTAAAATTCCAGCACTTAAAAATTGAATGTCTTTTAAAAATAACCTGAAATCTTTTCATTGTGGGTTCTTGCAAAATTCTAAACAAATGCCATAGATTTTTATACCAAGAGAGAAGAACCAGGATATAATTGCAAACAAAAGAAAAAAACAAAACAAATAAAATACCACTATCAGTGTAAATACCTCAGTGTCTGACATCTAGAAGTCACCCATCATCTTCTGAACTGCAAAGGACCTGGGTAGCCCCACCTTTCTGATTTTCCCACCTGCAGCACATGCAAATTTTCTGCTTGACTCAGGCTGGCCTCATTCCACACCTGCTCCTATCCTCAGTGGTCATCCTATAGCCCTGCCATTTCCAATATCCCAAGCTCTCCACTGAAACTTAGGCTGCACCCTTGTGAGTGGCTTTTTAGCCTCTCTCCAGGAACTTTAACCTGGTCTTGGGGTAATAACCTTTTCTTTGTCTCCATGACTCTTCAATCCTGGTTTTTCCACTGCAACTGAGTCTGCTCCTTTACAAAGGGCCACTTGTGGAAGTTCCTCCAGAGGACTCTGAACCTGTCACATGTTAATAAGCCTAAGCTGTTTTCCATAATTCCTTCATACCTTCAAACTCTATACCATATAGGAAAATCTTGCATATTGCCAAATTTGGCTGCCTGCTGGAGATGTAGCCTTGTCTCCCCAGATCCGAGCTTCTGGGTTCTTATCCTGAGGGAATATTTCCTAGACTTCACCTCAGTGATGCTGGCCTTTTATTATCATATTCTACTCTACAACCCCAGATAAGCAGCATTGATTATTTCAGTAAAGCAAAGTTTCACATCCATGGATTCTTAATCCAAAATATAACATAACCTACCCTGAAAGAGTCTTTGCTTTCCAGGCTTCTGTGATCTGATCTGACCTCTGTCAACATCCATATCATTCAAAATCTCATAGTAAATCATTAAACTTTAAGAACTCAATGTTCCTTTCTAGCCCAAAGCTACCAAGTCCTTCTCCAGTCCTACCCACAAAAACAATATGTTCAGAGCAAAACCCTAATCTTGATACCAATGTCTGTTCTAGTTTGAGTTCTGTTGCTATCATTAAAAAAAAACTAACCATAACTACTCGGGAAGAAATTGGATTATTTAGCCCACCAGTTACAGTCCAAAATATAGAGAATCCAAGGCAGGAACTCAAGGCAGGAACTGGAGCAGAGACAACAAAGAACACTGTTACAGACTTGCTCTTGGGCTCATGTTTAGTTATCATTCTTATTCAACAGAGTATCACCTGCCTGGGGGTGGCATCACCCATAGTGGGATACTCATTCCTCTATCAATTAGCAGTAAAGAGTATATGCCCCCGGACATTCCCACAGACCAATCTGATGGGAGCAATTCATGAATTGAGATTCATTTTTTTTTCAGATGTCTCTAGCTTGTGTTAAGATGCCAAAAAAGTTTTAAATACATAATTGTTTTTATAAAGGCATAATCTATACCCCACTTTCTAGGGATATGGATGAAACTTGTTTGGCAGAGTGCTAATGTATTATACACAAGGACTTGGGTTTGAATTGCAGCACTTCATAAGGCAGGTGTTGTAGTGCCTGCTTCTGATTCCAGCACTTAATGTGTGTCATCAGAAATTCAAGTTTATCTTAGTCACATAGGGAGTTAATCTGTACTACTTGAGACCCTGTCTCAAAAAACAAAAACAATACAAATAAAAGGATCCTTTCTTATGCAGACAGCAATTGTCTCCTATATCTAGAGACCTTGTTTTAGATATATGAATAAAAATGTGATGACACCCTCTGAAACAAATACCATATTTTCAGCTGCCCTGCTTAGACTGTGATTTGTAATATCATTTGGTATAGACTGCAATGGTTTCCCTTCCACATGCAAAGGCAAAGGACCTCTATCTATATGAAAAATAATTCTGCTTTATAATTTTAAGAAATCAGACTGGAACTATAAGATAAAAGGAAACATGAAACTCAAACAGTTGTAATAAGCAGATCAGATTACAAGTCTCTTCCTAATATACACTCAGGAGATTACACGGCATATACAGCAACAAAGTTGGATTAGCTGGAATTACCTCTGTCCTACACAGGGACTTGTATTGATGGGCAAAGAATGATGTAGAAAAATGATAAAAATTTGAAGTATCAAGACCTTCTTTTCTTAGAAAAGTAAGCTTGTGCAGAGCCACTATGATGTCATATAACCAAGGAATAAAAGAATACCAGGATTAGGCATATAATAAAGTCTATAAAGATATAAATTGGAAACATTGTATTATGCCAGAAAAAGAAATAATAACTACAGCAGCACCAGGAAAAATCCTTTGGCCTAAGGGTTTTCCTTGAGCACTCTGACCATTTAGGAGCTAATAATACACTGCTTGGGACATGGCAAACTGCCTGGGATGACTTGGAGATTTTCTGTCTAGTGTCCTTGAAACCACAAGAACTTCCTAAAAATTGAGTTATGGGGTTGATGAGTAAAAATGATTGTAAAAGGTAACTCTGTTTTGTCACGGTTTATCCATGATGACTAAAATATATACAAGAGGAAGTAAAACAGGTGTCAAAAAACAAAAATGATATGATCTATGTTTTGGAACAACATGAATCTATCCCTGCTTACTAAATTCTGTATAAATAAAGAAGCACTCTGCATACAGGAGAGAGATGTGTAGCTGGGTCTGTTTGAGGGGCCCCTGGCAGTGTGATCAGGATCTATCTCTGGTACATGAGCTGGCTTTCTAGATCCCATGACCTATGGTTGGACACTTTGCTCACCCTTGATGCAGTGGGGAGGGTCTTGGTCCTGCCTCAACTGATTGTACCAGGCTTAGCTGTCACCCTATGGGAGAACTTACCCTTTCGGAAGAGGGAATGAGGGGTGGATCAGGGGGATGGGAAGCAGTAGGGAGAGCAGGAGGAAGGATGAGAGGGGGATCTGTGGTTGGTATGTAAAATGAATAACAAAAATAAAAAAGAAGCACTCTGACTGCTGATTAGCCAGGCTATAGGATTCTCCCGAGCACTATAGCCTGGCTCAATCCTCCCTTGCCTACTCCTTGCCTTCTCTCTGGAACCTGGTCATCATCAGTGTTGGCCCCTGACAGGGGACCTTGTCTCCAGGAAATATATTGTACACATTCTAACAATTTTTCAACAGGTTCACAATCTTATAGATAAAGTAATTCATAAGAGGACGCAGAAGGATGTGTGAAGATATGCAAAAAACAAACCTAGTCAACATTCTATCTTGGATAGTGAATCGTAATCCTCATCCCTGGCTGAGGCACAACTGATAGTCTATGGCTTCTGAAGGAGGAAGAGTTAGTTTTATTTGAAAGTGTGTCCTGATAGGTCCACCATGGTCCAGTGGATGGCCTATGTACATGAATACACAGGAAATACAAATTAGGTGAGCACTAAAACAAAGAAACATAAAAGAAGACATGAAATCGTTTTCATCAGTTGTTACTGCATATGTATACCTGTATTATTTTTATGTATACAAGCATTTCAAAATACAACATGTTCAGTCCATATAATGTTACTTGTATGTATGCTTTCAAGGCTGGTCATTTGGAATTGGGTAACCAATTGGTAGTCCCTTCCTGGGGGTGGACATTTTTGCACACTCCAAGCATTCCCCAGTTTGCTTGTAGTTCTTTGTGAAGAACTGAGGCCTCGTGGGCTTTTCTCCACCAACTTTGGCATGTCTACTGGGGTTTCTCCTTTTCAGCTCACATTTGGACTGTCTTGTTAGTTAAACTATGGGTAGCTTCTAGTATTGCTAGCAGACACAGTCTCACAGCAAAATCTTTGATCTTCTTGCTCTTACAATCATTCTACTCGCTCTTCCACAGTGTGCCCCGAGCCTTAGGTATGGGGGTGTTTTGTAGATGTATCCGCTGTGCCTGGATCCCACATCTCTGCATTTTTATTTGTTGATAGCCCTAGGAAGTTGGATAGGTTTCCTTTACTAGGCATGGCTTCCTTCTTGTTGAACAGGTTTTAAAACCTATTAGATCTGCTGGTTACCACCAGCAGGTATTCAAGCCACAATTGTGCCCTAAGAGATACCCTGCCATTTTGTTTGCTGTTATGGTTCACATGCCTCATAGCTTGATAGGACTTTGGGTCACCTACTTACTTTGAAAGCTTGCATGGTGCTTTCTGGTACTTTGAAAGCTAGTCCTAAACAACCAGGCATTCAGATCATTTCCAACTCAGGGTCCTCTAAGTCCTATGTCTGAACTCCTTGGTGACTACTGAAACAAAGACTTAACTTTCACCTCTGGGGAGCAACTGAAGGCAAAAGCAATATGTTTATACATTTTGGGAGTCTTTTAGACAGATCTGCCCAACAACTTAAAAGAAGGCTTTTCATGCCTGGGATTGGGATTTTTATCAGGTGTCTTGGCTCTTAGAAGAAGTAGTGTCAGACCAGATGAGAAAAATTCTTTAAAACTATACATGTTCCCTACTATGAGGTTTGGTAACATCAGAAGCTATCCCCATTAAATCACACCAGTGTGACAACCCAAACTTAATTTGAACAAAGGGGACACCAATGATCATGCTAAAATACATGGGGGAAAGTCAATAAGGCCTAAACCCTATGCAAAGAGCTACAACTAAGTAAAGCTGGGATAGGAGAGGTGGCCATGCCCAGGAAAGAACACAATTGATTGTCCAGTGCCAAATGGTCAACTCTGAAAACATTCACACAGGTAACATTTTACAGACTCAATAGGTTATATTTGAGAATACATATGTATATACAAGTACATATGTGCATGCAATAACCACTGATGAAAAAGAGGACATGAATATAGAGGAGAATATGGAAGGATATTTGAGAGGATTTGGAGGAGGGAAAGGGAAGGGTGAAATGCATTTAAATTACAAACTCATAAATAATCAAAAAAGAAACAAAAGCCATGCTGTGGAGGCTCACAACTTTAATACGAGCTCTTGAGAGGTAGAGGCAGGTAGATCTCTGTGAGTCTGAGGCCAGTCTGGTCTACACATCTAGTTCCAGGACAGCTAGGGCTACACAGAGAAACCCTGTCTTAAAAAAACAAACAAACAAAATAGACAAAAAGAAAGAAAGAAAGAAACAAAGAAAGAAAGGAAGAAAGAAAAAGAAAAAGAAACAAAACTATCCAAACAGAATTACATATATTATAGTTTTTAGGAAAGTAGTTAATAGTATAATTCCTTATTTTTATTTTACCCTCCTCACCTTTTGTTTTTACCTCCCTCGCCACTCGCTAGAGAGCCCCCTTTTCACATCTAGCCTATCAGATCACTTGTGTCCTGCTATTCTACTTTATGTACCTCCCATCTTTTGTATTTACCGCCATCCTCATTGCTAAAAACCAGCACTTCACATTTCCCTGAACAGATTCCTTGTACCATGTTATTTCTCTTTATTGTTCTCAACCAACTCTATCTTAGTAATGGTCCCCTTTTTTTCTTCAGTTACTCAGGGCGATATGTATTCACATCTGAAAATGTAGAGCTAGGAGACTGGTAACAGAGCACGTGCAAATTTTACCCTTCTGTGTTTTCATTACCTCACTCAATATGATTTTCCTTGTTCAATCCATATACTTACAGTGTTCAAGATCTCATTTTACTTCACAACTGAATAGTATACTATAGTGTACTTTTACCACATTTTTGTTATCCATTAATTGGTTGAATGGTGTTTAATTAGTTTGCATTTAATTAGCTACTGTGAACAGAACAGCAATAAACATGTCTGAGCAAGCATCTGTAGAGTAGGATGTCAAGTCCTTCGAGCATATGTGAGAGACTTTATATGGTAGATTAATTTTTATTTTTTTTCAGAATTTTCTTTGATTTCTATAGTGGTTGCACCAGTTTATAATCTCACCAACAGTGAAGGTTCACTTTTCCTCCAATACCCTCCAGCATTTGTTTTTGGTTGTTTTGTTGATTTTTACCATCCTGACTTGGGTAAGAAGAAATCATTTTATAAATTATTACTTAGAAATTGTCTATTCATTTTACATACCAATGACAGATCCCTCCTCTTCCCTCTCCCCCCCCCCAGTCTTCCCCCCCCACCCCCCCCCCTATTCCCTCCTCCTCCAAGTCAAGGTCTCCCATGGGGAGTCAGCAGAACCTGGTACATTCAGTTAAGCCAGTTCCAAGCCCCTCCTCCCTGCACCAAGGCTGTGCAAAGTGTCACATCTTAGGCACTGGGCTCCAAAAAGCCCACTCATGCACCAGGGACTGATCCTGATCCCCCTGCCTGGGGGCCCCCAAAACAGTTCAAGCTAAACAACTGTCTCCCATTCCAGAGGGCCTAGTTGAGTCTCATGGGGGTTCCTTAGCTATTGGTCCACAGTTCATGCGTTTCCAATAGTGCAGCTGGTCGTCTCTGTACATTTTCCCAGCATGATCTAGATGTCCCTTGCTTAGTGTATCCCTGCTCTCTCTCATTGATTGAACTCCTGGAGCTCAGCCTGGCTCCTGGCCGTGGATCTCTGCATCTGCTTCCATCAGTAATTGGATGAAGGCTCTATGATGACAGTTAGGGTATTCACTAATCTGGTTACCGGAATAGTTCAGGCACCCTCTCAACTATTGCTAGTAGTCTAAGGTGGGGTCATCCTTCATTCCCCACCAGACCCAGTAACCCACAAGCCTCACCTCCCCCAAACCCCTCCCTAAGAAGAAATCTTAATGTTGTTTTGATTTGTATCCCCCTAAATGCTAGTGTCAATGAACATTTTTTGAGAATATTTTTAAGCCATTTTTCTTCTTTTCAGAACTCACTATTCAGGTACTAGGCCCATTTTTTTTGAATAGGCCATTTGTTTTTACCAATTCTGTGTTTTTAATTCTTTATATATTCTAGATATGAATACTCTGTCAGATGGCAGAAAAGAGTCTCTCCCATTCTAGGGGCTCTTTCTTCACCCTAATGACTGTTCCTTTATCTGTGCAGAATATTTTTAGTTTTATGGAGTCCCACTTTTCAATGGTCAGACTTCATTCTTGCACAAATGAAATCCTAGTCAAAAAGATGTTTCCTATGCCTATGTCATGCAGTGCCCTGCCTTTGTTTTCTTCTAACATTTTCCACATTTCAGGTTTTGAATTTAGTTTTGTGGTTCAGTCGGAGTTAGTTTTTGTGAAATCTGATATAGACAGGTCTAATTTCATTATTCTCCGTGTGGACATTTGCTTTACCCTTCACTATCTGTTAAAAAGGAGCTCTTTTCTCCAGGTTATGTTTTTGACATATTTGTCAAAAATTAAGTGGATGAATTTAGGATAGTTTTTTTTTTCAATTTTTATGGAGAATGAGATGAGGATTTTGATCTGACTACCATTACATTGAATCTATGCATAGCTTTTGGTAAAATGGTCATTTTTGCAAGGTTAATTCCGCCAATCTATGAATATGAAGTATCTTTCCATTTTCTTACGCTTTTCTCTATGTCTTCCTTCAGATATTTAAAGTTTTTGTTGTAGAAGTTCTTTACTTCCTTGGTTAGGTTTATTCCTAGATATTTTATTTTCCTTGAGGGTATTATGAATACAACGTGTCTATAATCAGATTCTCTGTGTGTTTGTTGGTTGTCTAAGAAAAGTTATTGATTTGTGCATGTTGATTTCTGTATCCTGCCATGTTGCCAAATTTCTTTATCATTGTTAGAAGTTTTCAGGTAGGATTCTTGGAGTAGCTGATGGATAATACCCTATCATCTGCCATTAAAGATATTTTGAAATCTTTCTTTCCCATTTTTATCACTTCAGTTTACTTCTTTATGTCTCTGCTTCAGCTAGTACTTTGAGTAGATTATAGAAAAGGAGTGAGGATAGTGGACATCACCATGTCACTGCTGATCTCAGTAGGATTGCTGCAAGCTTTTCTCTATTTATGACACTGTTGTCTTGGGTTTCTCATAAACAGCTCTTATTTATTATGTTTAGGTATGTTCCTTCTAGTCCTACATTCTCTAGGACTTTTATCATGGAGGAATGTCAGAAGTTGTGTAATGATCATGTGATTTTGGTCCTCAAGCCCATTTATGTGGTTTATTATATATTTTTTACTTTAATTGATTCTTGGTGGATTTCACATCATGCATCTCACTTATCTCCCTGTCCCCTTGCATCCACCCTCTGCTCTTGCAACCCTCCCAAAACAAAAGAAGATTTAAAAGATAAATGAAAATCCAAACCAATCAACCAAACAAAAACAAAAAAAAAAAAAAGCAAAACCACAAAAGGAGAAGAATCTCTTTGTGGAAGCTGTGGTGTGGCCTGGCGAGTCACATGGTTTACCCTTTAGTCCATATATCTTTACTTGTAAGTGTACATTGCTATGAGTCATTGGTCTGGTTTGAGGCCTCTGGCTTCTGCTATGCTATTGATGATACAATCTCACTGGGACTCCTTGGTGGATACCCTGTTGTCCTGTGTTGTGGAGATCCTACAGTTTTGAATCTGAAGGTTTGTCCCCTTCCATGTTCCAGCAGTTCATAGATGAGGTGGATGTTGAGGTGGGCTAACTCATAGACCCGGTTGATAGCTGGGTTGGTCAGCCGGCCAGCTTTACTTCATGGTCATTTCCCGGGTGAGCTCTCCAGCACTGCCTCGGCTAACTCACCCAATGCAGCCTGCAGTAAGAAGCCCGGACAGTTCTCCTGCTCTCAGGCCTTTGGGTCTGACTCACCCGCAGCCACACAGCCAGGACCAGCTCTACTATTTTGCCCAGGCAAGTTGTAAGACCCTCTTTTCGGATTGCAGTAGGGGGCATAACAGGGTGGGGGGCGGGGGCTGGATCAGTTCTCCTGGTCTTATACTCTTAGGGCTGACTCACCTGCACTCCCGCCAACAGGCTTGGCTCTGGTGTGCTCCCCAGAGATGTGCAGGGCTTGCTCTCCCAAATGTTGCAGCCACTGAAGGGCAGTGTCAGCTCTCGCACTCTCAGGACTTCAGGGCCAGCTCTCCCACCCATCAGAGGCGATGAGGGGTGTGTGTGTGTGTGTGTAGGGGGGAAGTACGCCCTCTTCACCCACTACACCATATGGTAAATGAGAGGTGGGGCCAAATCTCCCATGCATGTTCTCTGGGCCAGATCACCCATGCCACTGCAGCCTAACCCCCATCAATAGGGGTAAGCCCTGCTGTGCTACCAAGGTGAGGTGCAGGTTCTGCTCTCCCAAGTACTGTGGCTGATGAGGGGCAGGATCAGCTCTCCCACTCTTGTGACCCTGGGACCATGTCTTCTCCCCTGCAGTAGGCGGCAAGGGATGAGAGGCGAGGGTGGTATCCACTTCCTTGCTCTTGCCACAGCATGACAGACAGTAGGGTTATCTCTCCCACTCTCACACCTTCAGGGAGGGTTTTCCTGTGCTCCCACCAAAGGGGACAGCTCTACTGTGATGCTCAGGCAAGGTGCAGGACCAGTTCTCCACAGTGCCACAGTCAGTGATGGGTGGGGCCAACTCTGTTCATCCTTATCCTCTCTGTCTTCAGTGGTAACAGGAGCCATGGACATCAACACAGACCATGGCTATCACAAAGCCGTGGACCCAGACATGGGCCTTGGTGGCAGCCCAGGTCTGGACAATGCCATGGCCCTGGTAGCAGCACATTTCACCCAGGTCTGTATGGGTTCAGCAGTGGCACAGCCTTTGGACACCAACAAGACTACAGGTGGTGGCTCAGATCCCGGCTATCTCTACAGCCTTTGGTGGCAACACTGGCCACAGACATCAACACAGACTCAGGCTGTGGCAGGACCACATGGTCCTTGGTAACAGCCCAGGCCTGGGCCCACATATCATTGTGGCCTAATTGGCATCACAGGTCACCCAGATAGGCATGGCTTTAGTGGCAGTCAGTGTGGCCTCTTAATGCCAACATGTCCCCAGGTGGCAACCCAAACCCTAGGCATCTGCTCCACCTTCAATGGTGACAGGAGTCACAGATATCAACACAGACTCTGTCTGCAGTAGAGCAATGGAACCAGACATGGACCATGACTGCAGTTTGGATCCATTCTATGGCTCTGGGTGGCAGTACAGGCCATCCAGTTTCGTATGGCCCCAGGGGCAGCCTGACCATCAAATGTCAACATGGCCTCAGGTGTTGGCCCATACTACAAGGCTCTGCATGGTCCTTAGTGGCAAAAAAGAGCCACAGACATCACCATAGGCCTGCTCAGCTGTGTCAATGCCTCAGACCACAACTTGGTCCTTGGCAACAGCCCAGACCCAGAGATCACCTTGGACTCAGATGACAAGCAGGCATTCACATCAGCCTGTTCATCTCACCACCCTTGCCTCTTTAGATTTGCTTTTCTCCCCAACCCATGAACCATTTTGCATTTCTCTCTCTCCCATTTCCCAACTGTACTCACTCGCCATAATGGTTCCCAGTGGGCTTGTGGTTGCAACCTACCTGCCCTAGCCAAAGACACGTCATGGAGCTGTTGCCATTCTCCTTTCATGTGTACTCAGGCTACAAACGTATTATATTATATTTCTATACATTACTTACGTAAGTTGAATCATTCTTATATTTCAGGAATAAACAAACTTGGTCATGTTGGGTCATATTTTTTTAGATGTCTTTTTAATTTAAATTTATTTTATTTTACATACCAACCACTGTTCCCACTCCCTTCACTTCTCCCATCCTCCCTTCACCTCCCTCATCCTTCCCTCCACATTCACTCTTCATAGTGGGTAAGGCCTCTCTTGGGTAGTCAACACAGGCTGGCATACCAAGTTGGGGCGGGACTAAGCCCCTTGCCCCTGCATCAAGGTTGAGTAAGGCATTCCACCATAGGGAATGGGTTCTAAAAAATCAGTTCTTGTACCCGGGATATGTCCTTGTCCCATTGCCAGGGGCACCACAAACAGATCAAGCCACTCAACTGTCACTCACGTTCAGAGGGCCTAGTTCGGTCCCATGTAGGCTCCCCAGCTGTCAGTCCAGAGTCCGTGAGCCCCGCCCCCTCGCCAACCATATAAGAGATGGATCTGTTTTTATGTGTGCCTTTATTCTGTTCACAAGTATTTTACTGAATATTTTTTAGTCTTACATTTATCAGTGATATTGGGCTGTAGTTTTCTATTTTTGATTTGTCCTTAGCTGATTTTGGCACTCGAGTGATTCTGGCTTTGTTGAAGGAGTTTGGGAGCATTCCTTCTGTTTCTGTTTTCAAGAACAGTTGAAGAAGGATTGACTATAAATCTTTGATATCCTGGCTGGATTCTGCTGTGAATTCATCTGGCCCTGAACTTTTTAAGTTTTAGCTGGATTTCTTTTAATTACTATTTCAATATCCTCATTGGTTGTGCATCTGTTTAGATTGAGAACTTCTTGGTAAGCTGGTAGTTTGGCTGAATTCAGAAATCACTGGTTTCTCTGTTTTCTTTCTTACCAGGGTACAGGTTTTATAGTATTCTCTTATAATATTTTGAAATTCTTTGGTATCTATTGTCATGTTCCCCTGATCATTTTGAATTCTGTTAATTCGGGCATTCTCTTTCTTTTGCTTAATTGGTCCAGGGTCTTCTTTTCTTGTTTATCTTCTCAAATATGTAGCTGTTAGATTTGTTAACTTTTGTTCTTTTAGTTTTAATTTCATTGATTTCTACTCTGATTTTTATTACTTTTTTGTTGACTGGATTTGTATTTGATTTGTTCTTGTTTTTCTAACTTTTTTAGTTGCTTCATTCACTTATTTGTTTACATTTTGAGTATTTTTGTTAGATTAAAATTACATTTATTATTTAATTATTGTGTGCATATTTGTGGACACATGATGCTGCAATGTGAACATCAGAAGACAATTTGCATTAATTGCTTCCATCCTTCCAACATATGGGTTCTGGGGATTAACTCATAGCTCCAGGTTTGGTTGAAAGTCCCTTTACCCACTGAGCCATCTCACAAGCCTCAAATCAGATTTCTTTTGTTTGTTTTAACCAAAAAACTGTCTACCCTAGAAATTGCTGGTTTCTTATTGTTGTGAGTGGTGAGTGATTACACCAGAAGGCAGATTGTAATAGATAGTACACTGTAGAGTAGAAGTCTTGGAGTCTGTGCTTTTCTTATATCTATCGATGGTCAAGACAGAGCTCCTATCATTTCTGCATCCATCCCTCTCTACATCAGCTATGATCCCAACACTGATGTGTTTACTGATGTTCTCACACTATCTACCGTCTTATGTTATTTCTTAAAAACATGAACTAAATTGCCTGTTTTAATAAATATCTAAGTTGATTCATCCAATGGTGTTATGTTTTGATTTGCTTAGTGCTATCTGTGGTATCCACATTGTGGTAATTGATGTTTTATTTTCTTTGCTGTGTAGGGTCACTACAAGAACACACTGCACGTTACCTATTGCAGTGTTATGGGGAATTGGGGTAATTTCTGTTCTGAAGCTATAAGACCATTCTTTTACATTTCCTGTTGATTTTGAATATATGTATGTGTTTCTACTGGGAAAGTACCTGTGAGTGAATTTCTGTACCATGGGTAATGCATATGGTTGATTTTAGCAGACATTGCAAAATAGTATTTCAAAGTGCTTCTATCAGCCTATACTTCTGTAAGCGCTGTCTAAGAACAGTTGTTGGTCTATATCCTTGTCATTATTTATTATTTTTAATTAGTATTATTATTGTAAGGGATAATAGCAAAACAAAGTAAACTGAAATAGGATAAAACAAAAGCTAACACATCAGAATAGGACAATAAAAATGGAGGAGGAAAAAAGAGCCCACGAAAAGGCACATAAAGCAGGTATAGATGCAGAGATCCACTCATTCGCACACTCAGGAATCCCATAAAAATACAAAGCCAGAAGTTATAATATGTATGCAAAGGACCTGTAGGGTAAAAAAGAGAAAAAATATGTAAACAGATGGTACTTTCCCTTCCACCAGTTTCCAAATAACCAATCAGGGGCTTATATTAATTATTAATATTTAGCTGATGGCTTAGGATTATAACTAGCTAGCTCTTACATTTAAATTAACCCATAATTCTTATCTATACTTTGACATGTGGTTCATGGCTTGCTACTTCATTTTCTACGTGTCTTCCTTCCTCAGTGGCTGGCTGGTGTCTGCCCCAACTCTGCACTTCTTCATGTCCTTCCTCAGTTGATTGTACCACCTAACCTTATCTTGTCTCGCTGTTGGCCAAAACTATTATTATTATTATTATTATTATTATTATTATTATTATTATCAACCAATGAGAGCAACACATTCACAGCATACATAAGGACATCCCACAACAAATATATACAAATAAAATAATAAGATTTAAAAGAAAATCTGACATGATATTATGAGACAAGGAACCTTTAAAGATACCATTAAATTCATTTTCTCTTGGCCACCTACTGCTGGGCTTGGGGCCTACCCTTAAGAATAGAAACTCCTTGGAGGAAACTGAATTTGCATTTGCATGTGGCTCTTAATTGGAAATGCTTCTGGGTTAGGGATGGGAGCATATGTCCACTTCTTCTTTCAACCCTAGGAGCCTAGCAGGTAAAGAAACATGTATGCCCTGTGTGTCGTGCCTCAGTCTCTGTGAGTTAATACTGCATTAATCCTGCTGATTTAGAGATTTGTTTTGTTTCTTAAGATATAGCCTGTTTTAGAAAAGTTTTCATGTGTTGGTAGGTATAATGAATATTCTTTGATATTTGAATGTTATATTCTCTAGATACTGTTAGGTCCATTTGATATATGGTGCTTATTAATTCTGATGTCTCACTATTTATTCCAGATGATGACATGTCTATTAGAGTAAATGGGGTTTTGAAATCACCTACTATTAATTGATTGATATTAATCTGTCTTAAATCCAGCAGTTCATTTTAATAAAATTGGTTGCTTTAGAGTCTGGTGCATATATGTTTAGGACAGTAATATTTTCTAGGTTAATTATTTTCTTGATTAGGATGAGATGTCTCTATCTCTTCTGATTAATTTTCTTTTGAAGTCTACTTTATCATATTACTAGGATAGTAATCCCTGCTTGATCCTGGTCCCATTTAATGGGAATATTTTGTTAACCTTTATGCTCCAAGGTGGCACCTATCTTTAAAATGAAGATGTATTTCTTGTAGACCATAGATAGATGGATGTTATTTCTTCATCTATTCCATAAGCCTGTATCTGTTGATTGGAGAATTTAATTCCTTAATATTTAAAATTATTATTGAATGTATATGTTAACTGTGGTCATTATGTTGTTCATTTTCCATGTTGTAGTCTGTGTTTTCAGTGATACTATTTTTTTTAGTATATTGTAATGTTCTGTTTAATTTTTGTACTTAGTCTTTTTGTTTCATTTTATTTTCAATACATTGTGACCACAGTTTCTCCTTCAGCCATTTCACCCAGGCTACCCTCCACCTTTACTCTCCCCCAGATCCACTCCTTCTCCTTTTCCTTCAGAAAACAAGGTCTCCCAGGAATATAAACCAAATATGGCATAACAAGTTACAAAAAGACTGGGCACAAACTCTCATATCAAGGCTGGGTGAGGCAACCCAGTAGGAGGAAAAGCATCCTAAGTGCAGGTGAAAGAGTCAGAAATATCCTCCCCACTTCTGCTGTTAAGAGTTAGGAGTCCTACAAAAACAACATGTTAACAACTATAACAAATATACAGAGGACTAGTGCAGACCCATGTGAGCTCAGTGTTTGTTACTTCATTCTCTGTGAGTCCCTATGAGCCCTACTTAGTTGATGTCTGTGGGCCGTGTTTTTCTAGTGTCCTCAATCCCTCTAGCTCCTACACTTCTTCCTCCTTCTTTTCCGTGCGGTTTCCCAAACAATAAAGAGGAGGGACCAGATGGAGATCTCCAATCTGGGCTATCCGCCTAATGTTTGGCTGTGGGTCTCTGCATCTGCTCCCATCAATTGCTAGTGGAAGCCTCTCTGATGACAACTGGACAAGGTACCAACCTACGAGTACAGCAGAACGTCATTAAGAATGATTTTCTTGATTTTTTCTATTATATGCCTCTGGGCTATTCACCCTCTGGATCTGGGTCATCCAGGCAGTGTCAGGCATGGGCTCCCTTTCATGGCGTGAGCCTCACAGCAGACCAGTAATTGGTTGGCCACTCCCACAGGCTCTGAACCAACATTATCCCAGCACATCTTGCAGGCAGGACAGGTTGTAACTTGACAGTTTTGTGGCTGGGCTGGTGTCCCAGTCCCAACACTGGAAGCTTTGCCTGGTTACAGAGGATGTCTGGTTCAGGCTTCAAATCCTAAATTACTAGGAGTTCTCACTGCGTTCACCCTTATAGAATCCTAGAAGTCACTAGAAATCATCCTGAGTCAGGTAACAAAAAAGACAAACATGGTATGCACTCACTTATAATTTGATATTAAGTAAATGATAATCATGCTACAATCCACAGACACAGAAAGGCTAAGTAAGAAGGCCGGCTGTAAGGGGGACACATGGGTCTCCTTGGGAGGGAAAAGTAGGATAGATTTTGAGAGTGGACTGGCTGTGGTGGGGATGGGAACAGGAGGGGTCAGGTGGGTGGGGGAGGAACGGAGGGAGAGAGTATGGAGAGAGTCAACTTGAATTAGAGGGCATTTGGGGGATGGTGTGGAAATATACTGCAGCAGATCATTCCTTTTTTTTTTTCCAAGACAAGTTCTCTCTGTGTAACAGCCCTAGCTGTCCTGGAACTTGATTTGTAGACCAGGCTGGTCTCAAACTCACAGAGATCCTCTTGCCTCTGCCTCCTGAGTGCTGGGATCAAAGACATGCACCACTACTGCTTGGCCATACTTTTTTCTTTGATAATTATGTTCTTTTATTTCTTTCCACAGACCCTCTACTGCTATCATTCCTCTTTTCAGTTTGAATATGGCTTTCTGCATTTTTTTATGTTTGATTTGCTGGATATAATTTGTTTTGGCATGCTCATTCATGTTCTTGACCTTTCAGAGCCTTTTAATTTCAAATTGTTTTATTTTTTTATATTTGTTCTATATTTATATACTTTAAATATTATAAATATATGATATACTTTAAATAGTATAAGTATATATTATTTGTATACTTTATTATAAATATAATATTTGTATAATTAAAAATTATATTTATAAGATATTAAACATATCTTATATTTAATAAAATATTTTATATTTTATGTATTTTATTTTATTCTTCAAAATTTTAATGCATACATCCAATGCATTGATCTTACCTGTGCGCCTACTCCCTCTTCCCAGTTCTCTCCAGCACATTTCCCTCCCACTTTCATGTTCTCTCTTTCATGCATGAGTGTGTGCTTTATTGAAAAATGTCCTCCTCCCCCAATCCTCCCAAGTCCTCTCCACCTCCCCACTCACTGAACTCCAAACCCTCACTTCTATCTCTATTTAAAAAAACAAACAGGCAAACAAACAAAACAGAATTAGAATTGAAAAATAAAAAATACAAGAAATACACCCTCCTCTCCTAGAGATCCTCACAAACACACAAAAACGAAAACAATAAAACCACAAAATTTGAAACCGTAATATGTAAGCAAAAGACCAGTAAGCCAAAGACTGCCCAAACAATGCAACATAAGACAAAATGCCTATAAAATACCACTGAGTTCATTTGTGTTGACCATACAGTGCTGGGCATGTGGCCTACTAAGTGTGATTGATATACCCAGTGAGATTCCATTGCAGAAAATTAATTTTTTTCTTTGCAAGCAGATGTCAATTGGAGATAGCTTCTTGGTTAGGGTTAAAAGTTCATTTTAGTCTGTTTATGATGTTGGAAGCTTTTCTTTCCCCTTCAATTTTTGTAGATAGTTTTACAGTGTATATTAGTCTAGGCTGGCCATCACAGTCTTTTATGGCATTGAATGTTCTAATCCAGACTCTCCCAGCTTTCAAAAGTACTGATGAGAAATCAGCTCTTATTCTGATGGATTTTCCTTTACCAGTGACTTGCATTGTTTTTTTTGGTGTGTGTGTGTGTGTGTGTGTGTGTGTGTGTGTGTGTGTATGTGTATGTGTGTGTGTGTGTATGTGTATGTGTGTGTGTGTGTGTGTGTGTTTTGCTTTGTTTTCTAAATCAGCTTTCAATACTATTTCTTGGTTATATATATTTCATATTTTAACTATGATACTCTGTGGCAGTTTTCTTTTCTGGTCTTTTCCTGTATACTTTTCACTTTTTATTTTGTTATTTTTTATTTTGTTCAAGGCTATTCCCAGTTTTCTCTTCTATCAGATTCAGTGTATCTGGTTTCATGTTGAGGTCTTTGATACACCTGGACTTCAATTTTGTACAGGGTGATAGGTATGGATCTATTTGCATTCTTCTACATGCCAACATCCAGTTAGACCATTTGTAGATGATGTTTTATTTTTCCCATTGTGTCTTTCTAGTTTCTTTATCAGAAATCATTTGTCCATACATGTGTGGATTTATGTCTAGGCATTTGGTTTGATTTCATTGATCAACATGTCTGCTCTTATGCCAGTACCACATGGCTTTTATTACTATAGTTCTGTAGTGCAGCATGAAGTCAGGGATGGATATCTCCAGAAGTTATTATTTTTTTTAGCTATACTGGATTAATTTGTTTTTCCATATGAAATTGAGTATTGTCCCTTCAAGGTCTGTGAAAAATTGTGCTGGAATTTTGATGGATATTGCACTGAATCTGAAGACTGCTTGTGGTAGGATAGTCATTCTTACTATGCTGAGCCTACCAAAACATGAGCATGGGAGATATTGCCATCTTCTGAAAGCTTCAATTTCTTTCTTCAAAGACTTGAAGTTTTTATCATACAAGTCTTTCACTTGTTTGGTTAGAATTACCCCAAGATAATTTATATTATTTGAGGCTATTGTAAAGTTTGTTGTTTCCCTGATTTCTTTCTCAGTCCATTTTTCATTGTACATAGTAGGGATACTGATTTTTCTGAATTAATTTTGTATCCATCTACTTTACTGAAAGTGTTCATCAGCAATAGGATTTTCCTGGTAGAATTTAAAGGTTCACGTATGTATACTATCATATGCAAATAATGATACTTTGGCTTCTTCTTTCTAATTTAGATCCCCCTGATCTCCTTCAATTGTCTTATTCCTCTAGCTAAGATGTAAAGTACTTTATTGAATAGTTTTCGAGAGAGTGGACAACATTGTCTTGCTTCTGATTTTAGTGAAATTTCTTTGGGTTTCTCTCCATTTAAAGGGTAGCACAAAATTTTAAGAGTTTTTAAATAAAGACCCAGTGATAATGTTCCTCAAATTATTCCACAAAAGAAACTCAAGGGCCAGTTCTTAGTTCTTTTTAAGAAATCACCATTATTCTGATATCAAGACCACCATACAAAAATTATAGACAAATATTCCTTCTGAATATAGATTTAAAAATTCTCAATACAATGCTTGCAAACAAAACTCAAGAACACATTGAAAAGATTATCCACCATTATTAAGTTGCCTTCATCCCAGTGATGCAGGAATGTTTCAATCTAGGCAAATCAATAAACATAATATACCATATAAATAGACTGAAATATGAACCCTCCATCATTTTCTTTTTAGATACAAACTGTCTTTTGAGAAAAATACAACATCACTTGATGATAAAAGTCCTGGAGAGTCTAGGGCTGAAACAGCTATAACTCAACATAATAAAGGGAAATTACAATAAGCACACAGACAACATCAAGATATACAGAGAGAAACCCAAAACATTTTCACTAAAATCAGGAACAAAACAAGGATTTTCACTCTCCCAGTACCTACTCAATATTATATTGGAAGTTTTAATTAAAACACTGAAAAATGTGAAGGAGATCAAGGGGATACAAACAAGAATAGGAAAAAGCCAAATATCTTTATTTGTAGGTGGTGTGATATGATTTTATATACAAAAGACCCTAAAGACTCCACTAAGCAACATCTCTAGCTGACAAACACCATCAACAAAAAAGCAGGATAAAAATTTAAGACACAAAAATCAGTAGCTTTCTTAGATACAAGTGGTAAACAGACTAAGAAAGAAATGCGGGAACCAGCAACTTTCAGAAAAGTCCCATATAATATCTTGGAATAACTCTAACATAGCAAAGGAAAGGTTTTCACAATAAAATGTTAAGATATTGAAGAAAGAAGACAAAGAAACCACCAGAAGGGGGGAAGATCTCACGAACATGTATTGTAAAATTAATATTGTGAAATCACCATCCTACCAAAATCAATTTAAAGAATAAATGGAAGCCACATCAAAATTCAAAAAGAATTCTTTACACAAATTGAAATAAATTCAATTTTATATGGAAACATACACACGAAACCCAGAATAGTTAAAACAATCCTGAATAATAAAAGAATTGCTGGAGGTATCAGTATCTACAATTTTAAGTTGTTTTACAGAGCTATGGTAATAAAACTTATGGTATTGGCACAAAACCAGATACGTTGATTAATGGAATAGAATTTAACACCCAGATGTAATTCTACACATCTATAAATGCTTGATTTTTGATGAAGAAGTAAAATATACATACTTGAGAAAAATAGCATTTTCAACAATGTTGTTCAAACCAGATCACTGCATGTGATCTAGAAAATAGATTCATATTTATTACTCTGTAAAAACTCAACTGCAAATGGATCATGGTCCTCAACCTGATCATATACAATGAATCTGGTGGAAGAGAAAGTGGAGGATAGTCTTAACCTCATAGGCACAGGGAGGGGCTTCCTGAACAGGATGCTGATAGAAAGGACACAAGGGGCAACAAGTAATTAATGTTAAATTCATGAGTCTAAAAAAACTTCTATACAGCAAATCACAGCATAATTTAGATAAAGTAGCATCCTACCAATTGAGAAAATATCTTTACCATTTATACATCTCATAAAGGGCTATTATCTAGAATATATAAAGAAATAAACTGATTACCAAGAAAAGAAGTAACCCAACTGGAATTTGGGTTGAGAACTAATCAGAGTTCTTAAAAGATGAATAATAGATGACTGAAATATACAAAAAGAGATATTCAACATCCTTAGCCACCTGGGGTACGCCAGTTTAAACTACTTTGAGATTTTGCTTCCCCCAGTCAGAATGGCCAAGATCAATAAAACATGCTGGCGAGATGCAGGAAAATAGGAACACAAGTTTGTTGCTAGTGGGAGTGCAAACTGATGCAGTCTCTATGGAAGTCAGAGCAGAGTTTCCTCGGGAAGCTAGGAATCGTTCTACTCAAGACCAAGCTATACCACTGTTGGGCATATACCCAAAGGTCTGTAAATGCTAATACAGAGATACTTGCTCATCTTGTTCATTGCTTGTCTATTCACAATAAGGAGGGATTTGAAACAGTCCAAATGCCCAACAACTGGTGAATAGATAATGAAAATATGGTACATATATACAATGGGATATCATCCATATGTTAAGAAAAATGGAATTATGAAAATGATGGGTAAATGGATGGAGCTACAAAAAAAATGTCCTGAGTAAGGCAACCCACCAAAACAATCTTGCCACAATTTTTCTTTATGTGGATGTTAGCTTTTAGATTTTGATTAGGTATACTACAATCAGAATAACCACAAAAGTTAGATACCTAATAAGGTGATGGCGGTGGGGAGGGGCAAAAGAGGATCTTTTAAGAAGAAAAACAGAATACAGTATTATGGGAATATAAAAGGAAACTAGGATAGGACTATGGTGGTTTGATCTTTGCCAATTACACATCCAATAGAGATTTAGTATCTAAAACATATAAATAATTACAAAAAAACTGGACATCAGGAAAAGAACTACCCATTAAAAATGGAGTGCAGGACTAAGTAGAGAATTTTCAAAAGATGAAATACAAATAGCTAAGAAAATTTAAAAATATTCCACATCCTTAGTCATCAGGAAAATGAAAATCAGGAGTACTTTGAGTCATAATGGCCAAGATAAACATTTAAAATAATTTTATTATATGTTTATATTTACTTTTGAGTACCTATATGAATGCACATATGAATGTATTTGGCACATACACAATCATAATGTGCATGTGGATCTTAGAGAGAATCTTGCAGAATTCAGTCTTTTTCTTCCACCATGTGGGTTCCGGGTATTGAAATGAGGTCCTAGACTTGGAGGAAAGTGTTTTTGCACACTGAGCTATCTACTGGTCCAGATGCTGTTCTATATGTGTGAGGAAACTGTTTTGAAAACAATTTACACATTACTATTTCTAAATTTTTACATTTTCTGAGAATATTCAAGAATAAAATGGGCTAATTTGGAGATTTTTTTTCTTTGCATCATGCTCTTCAAAACCTGAAGAATAAAAATGTTCTTAAAGAAGTAAAACCTTGTTTTAAGTTTCACAGATATTGACACATAGAGAATCCAGGATTGAGGACAAATTAAAACAAATTTGCTCAATTTGTTGAAGCATGATTTTAAAAAGTATAGTAACAGAAGTCTCAGATATTGTACTTTACTAGAAACTAGTCATTTTGACTAAATCTAGGCATGCAAGCTCTAAACAAAGGACACATTATCCAAGTGACCTGATTCTACTTAAAAGATTTCTTATGGCAACTTTCATGTCCTTGTTCCTTAAACTGTAGATAAATGGGTTCATCATTTGAGGAAGTACAGAGTACATCACTGAAGCCACTGCAGATTTTCTTGGTGAGGCACTCATTGCAGAGCTGATATATACCACAGAACCAGCCCCATAAAACAAGGAAACCACTGACAAGTGTGTCCCACAGGTAGAAAAGGCTTTGTACTTTCCCTCCAGTGATGCTATTCTCAAGACTGTAGACACAATGTGATAATAAGAATAAATGATTCCACAAAGAGGAACACCACCAAATACACAAGTTGCAACAAAGAGCACAATGTTATCAATGAGGGTGTCAGAACAGGAGAGCTTGATGACCTGATCAAGTTCACAGAAGAAGTGGGGGATTTCCAGATCTGTGCAGAAGGAAAGCCGCTGCACCATCAGAGTGTGCATGAGGGAATCCATAACACTAATGAACAGAGAGATCAGTGAGAGCAGAACACATAACTTAGGATTCATAATGATAGTATACCTCAAGGGGTGACAAATAGCTACGTAGCGGTCATAGGCCATCACTGTAAGGAGGAAATTTTCAAAGTATGCAAAAACAAGTGCAAAGAAGAGCTGTGTGAGGCAACCTGTGTAGGTGATGCTCTGATCATTTGCTTGGATGTTCACCAGCATCTTGATGACTGTGGCTGTGCTGAAACTGATGTCATTAAAGGACAAGTTGGAGAGGAAGAAGTACATGGGGGTGTGGAGGTGGGACTCAGAGCTGATACCCAGAATTATGAGCAGGTTTCCTAGGATGGTGACCAAGTAGATGAACAAGAAGAGGCTGAAGATGAGAGACTGAAGTTCTGGGTCATCTGTAAATCCCAGAAGAAGGAATTGTAACACAAATGTTATGTTTTGGGGCTCCATGTTGCTTGTCAATCTTTGAGGAAAAATGGGACAAAATTAAAATCTAATTAATTCTAAATAAGAAATATCAGCATCACAGTACACCAGGGTAAAAATAAAATGTCAATCGCTGTTATCTTACTGAATGTCAGTTGTGTTGATGAGAATGAATAGTCAAAATTTTAACAGATGTCATAATAGTATTTCATATTTCTTCTTTTGTTAATAAAATTTGTTCTTTAACAATTTTATTCATCTATATGATGCATTGTGATTGCTCTCACCCCACTGTATCTCCCTCCCATCCTGTCACCCACCCGCCTGCTTCCCTCTCTGCCCCTGTTCCATGTTCATGTCTTTATCTGTTGTTTTGTGACCTGCTGAGTTTAACCAGGGCCATCTGTGTGATCATTGTTTGTAACTCCGTAGGAGCCCAGTGTGTTCACCAGGTGGGATACAGATGAAAGTAGGTCTTGGCTATAAAATTCTGATGTCCACCCCATTGATTCACTTCCTTCACCACCTAAAGGTTTTACAATATTCCTAAACACTGCCACCAGCTAGAAAGCAAATTTTTAAGCCCCTGACCCTATGGAAGGCATTTCATGTGCATGGTATGATACATTTGTTAAAAGCAGAGGAAAGCTTCAGGTGTTGGTTTTTGCTTCTAATTCCTTGAGATAAAGTCTGTTTGCTGTTTTTATGATGCAGCACGGCAGGATATCTGGACCAGGACTTCATGGGTGCATTTATTGTATCCGCCTTCAATCTCCCAATATCTGTACTAAGATTATACATGCTTGTACTACTTTTTAAAGCTTTTATGGTGGTTTTGAGAGGTAGTAGATATCTAGCAGAATAACAGAAAGCTGAATATTTGTCACACTGAAAATGACAATGTATCAAAAAATGACAGGGTCCTCAAAGGACACCTATCTCTCTATGTATTTCATGTACAATTTACTCACTGATACCCTGAGACAGATCTCTTATAAAAAACTTGACCAAATGTCAAATCATTAAATATAGCACTATGCATTACTTGGACGGCTTGATGAAGAATGATCTTCAGCATCCCACAAATTGTGAAAGAAAACAGTGCTCACTCCTTGTTCATACAGTCCAGAATCAGGAGCTCCTGGAAGAAAGGACAATCTCTAGACAAAGATGAGACTATTCTTTCCTGACTTTTCAGTGCTTTTAAGAGAAGATTTCACTGACTGACACCTATAGTCTCCAGATCCCTGACAGTTTAATATCCAAAGCTTCTCATTAGACAGTAAATGTTAATTTCACTAAGATCCCAAGAGTGTAGGTCCTTAAAGACTAACTACAAAAATGGGAGAAATTCAGAGTGCCTGGTGTCCTGACCCATGAGGTCATATTTGCCTTATTTGCCTTTCACTATATTTTCTGATCACTTCCATTTCATAGACCTCACAAACTTAACAAACTGAAATTTTAGTAAATGCAAACATCCTATTATACCCATATCAGTATATTTAGTTGGGAGACCTATTTGAATATATATTTTAATGTGTTGTTTCTTTCATGTCCTTCTCCCTCAGACTGCAGATAAGACTTTGATCAGTCTGTATGTTACTTATATGCAAATTTTCAGGACTGACCATGTAGTATTTGATAACCAATCAGTGTGCTGTTCCCTGGGGAAGACTGTTTCTCCTGCTCACAGCATTCTTTGAGTTGCCTATAGATTTTTGTCTAGGGCAGACGCTGTGCATTTTTTGAGAGAGCTAGGGGATACATGGGAGGAATAAGAGGAAAGAAAAAGGAGGGGGAGGAATTCTATAGTTATATTATAATCTCAAAAACATATAAAAGTGCTCGCCTTTGGAGGAACCACACAATGCATTGTTGCAGTGTTTCTGGTTTGGTTGGTAAATGAAATGTCAACATTGGATGACCTTGTAGGAGGGATTTGGAACTAAGACATTGATGGACAAGTGAATGCATCTTAGCCTGACTGTTCAGTTATGCTTATTTATTAGCTTATATTTAGACTTCAACCTCATTTTAGGACCCAGAAGAGGACTTTAGGGGTCACTGGGTCTCATTATCACTCTTCCCATTGTGGATCTATTGAATAAATATTCTTTTTCTGCTTTTTATTATTATCTTGTCTCCTTTTAATTGGATTATTATGGACATGTGGCAGAACTTATCTTATTGGTACACAGGTTGTTCCCTCAAATCTGGTAACATAAACTAAATCAACTAGGAAACAGAGTGCCTATTACAGACATGGGACCTACTACCCAATCATAGTTAGAGGATGGTTATGTGGAAAGCACCTGTGCTCGTATATGCTAAATAGCCAGACAATTACATTCATACTCAGTTGACTTTTCTGGCCTTGCAATACCTCTAAAACTTTGCATGCCAATTCTGAAAACCATATATTACTAAATTGTTACTTTTTTTCTGGAGATTGGTGTGTTTCATGTACACCCTAGTCCTGCTGATGGTCAAGGCAGGAGGTGTTAGATGTGTTCATTTTCATTTAACTTAAGTTTCTGATCAATTTTATAGCCAAGACATTAAAATATATACATGGAAGCATATCCATGCTAAATCAAGATATAGCACAAAAGAAGAAAGTGACATACAAAAGATTGTCTTTATAAATATTGAATTTCCCATGGATGCTAGCTAGGGATTATTGACACTAGGTGCTGTACTTTTAGCCCAGATAACAAAACCAATACAACAGATAGTTTAAACATGTTAAAGGAAGATTTTCATTATCTAGATCATGTAGATTGTTGTGATGATTAATATACTAGACTTTTATCTGGTAATTGAGGCCACATTGTCTCAATGAGTTTCCATATCATTCTAATTCAAAGTACATATTGCTGTGGCCTTTGTTATTGTTCTAATATTCAATATTCTACTCTATTTAGGAGTAAATGATAACACACCATTCCATCAGAGGTTCTAGAAACAAGACAAAGGAGAGCGGTTGAAAGCAACAGATAGAAGAAGAGGTTAAGGTGGGATGAAGCCTCTAAATCAAAGGTTCTCAACCTGTGGGTTGCAACCCCTTTGTTGGTTGGACAACCCTTTCACTGAGTTTGCATTTAAAAATTTTGCATATTAGATATTTATATTGCAATTCATAACAGTAGCAAATTTTCTGTTATGAAGTAGCAATGAAAATAATTTTATGGTTGGGGGTCACCACAGCATGAAGAAATGTATTAAAAGTCACAGAATTAGACTCCATCTTACAGTAATTGGTCCCTTAGGTGTGCTTTATGCCAGCCTACATGAAAAGAGTTCATCCTTTTCATGACTACAGGGTTTCCCAAGAGCAGTGAAACCCCTGATTAAGATCACAGCTGACACACACAAAACCATACAAATTCTCTCTGGTTAAACTTTATAACTATCTTAAGATGCTGGAGCCTACAGTGGCATCTAGGTTTGCAACAATGCTGTCTAAAGCCATGCAAGTTAGAAACTTGATGAACAGGGCTGTTGAATTTTGGTCCTATAAGTAACTGTAATAAAATAACACATATTTTGTAAAGCTGTACTTGCTGGAATATTGGCTTGCTGTAGTTTTGACTATATAGTCTATTTAGTGTGGATAGATATTACTTTTATGTCCCCTTAGAAAAACCATGCAATACCATCTAACTGACCTGTGCATATTATTAAACATTATTAGACATACACATGGTATTATACTTAATAAATTAATATAAATGACATTTGACATTAAATTATATATTTGTATGTTTTAAAATTCATTTAATCTCAAGCCTCTAGCTCAGGCTCTGTTTCTGTAAATTGAGAAGAAAAAATTTATCTACGTTTCTAAAACAACTTGTCAAATATCAGGGACCAGAAAACAAAACTCAAATAAGGTAACGAAGCCAAGATGAAAATAAATAATATTTTGTTTTGTCTGCTCATTTAGAAGGAAATGTTTGAAGATGTGGATTGAAGAAGAGCCAGACATTCTGATACAGAAGTAATTATTTGCTTTGACTAATCTACAAATCAAAGTACAAAGTACAATGACAGGTCATTGAAGAGAAACGTCTTAGGAGTTTTCTCAAGGCACCATGTCCTTATTCCTCAGACAATAAATAAAGAGGTTCATCATTTGAGGGGCAATAGTGCATATCAGTGAAGTCACTTCTTGTTGAAACAGTAAGTTCAGAGCTGATGTAAATACCTAATGCTGTCCCATTGAAGAGAAACAAAACTGAAAATTGAGACCCACAAGTGGAAAAGACCGAATACCTGCCTCTAACTGAAGGTATTCTTATAACTGAAGATAAATTTCAAATAAGAGAAAATGATTTGAACAAAACCAAATGTAATGTTGCAATGTATATTTAAGAACATTGATGAGAGTATCAGAACAGGTAAGTTTGATGAGATGAGCAAGTTCATAGCACAGGAGGTTCTCCAGATCTGTACAGGACAACTTCAACAACATCAGATCCAAATCAAGCTATAGACTATTTTCAAGGTGTCTTCGTTAGGGTTTCTACTGCTGTTATGAAACACCATGGCGAAAATCACGTTGAGAAGTAAAGAGTTTATATGTCTTACACTACCACATTGCAGTTTATCATTGAAGGAAGTCAGGAAAGGAACTCAAACAGGTCAGGAACATGGCTGGAGGCAGCAACTGATGGAAAGGTAATGGAGAGGTGCTGCTTACTGGTTTGCTCATTATGGCTTGCTCTCAGCCTGCTTTCTTCTTTCCTTCTTTTTTCATTTTAATTTATTAATTTATTTTACATCCTGACCACAATTTCTCCTCCCTCCTCTCCTCTCATTCTCTTCCCCCATCTTCCCTCAGACACCCACCCACCCCAATCCATTCCTTCTTTGTTTCTGTTTAGAAGGGGGCGAGTCTCCCATGGGTATCAACAAACCATGCCATATCAAGTTGCTGTAGGACTAAGCTCCTCCCTTTGTATTAAAGCAACCCAGTATGAGGAATAGATTCTAAAAAGCCAGCCAAAACATAAAGGACAGTACCTGCCCCCACTCATAGGAGTTCCAAAGGTAGACCAAGCTACCCAACTGTCACCCATAGGTAGAGGACATAGGCTTGTCCCATGCAGGATCCCTGGTTGTTAGTTCAGTCTCTGTGAGTACCTGTGAGACCATGTCAGCTGTTTCTGTGGATTCCCTTGTGATGTCCTTGACCCTCCCTTGGCTAGAACAATCCTTCCTCCCGTTCTTCAGCAGGATTCCCCAAGGTCGGTCCAATGCTTGGCTGTGGGTCTTTGTCCCTGTTTCTATCAGTTACAGGATAAAGGCTCTCTGATGACAATTAGGGTAGTCACCAATCTGTAGATATAACAGACGATCATTAGGCATCAATACATTGGATTTTTTTTACCCAATCGCATTTGGTTCTATCCTAGGTCTCTGGACATGTAGACTTTGGGTCCTCCAGGCAGTGTCAGAGGCAGGCTCACTCTCCTCAGCACCTCTTTCACAGTCAAGAAAGGACTCTTGTTCCTCCTCCTAGAGAAGACCTGTGTTGACTTTTAACCAATAACCCAATATGTCTCTACTGGAAAGGATAGATACGAGGCCTTGTTTTTTGAGAAAACTTGTTGGGCAGGTAGAGAGTAGGAGAGGATCTGGACAAACTTGGGTGACGGGGAATATGATCTAAATATATTCAAATTTTAAAATTGCCTTAAAGAAAAAGAAAGGGAATTTCTTGGAGTTTCAGCATCTAGATTATGAGTTAAATGTCTTTTATCTTGGAACCGACTGGGTTACCTTAAGACCATCCATTTATGTTTTGAGGTGTTGTTAAGAATGATTATATTTTTAACTTATTAATAGATTAGTTCATATAAATGTTATGTTTTCTTGACAAAAAATGTTGACTTTAGTGACTCTTTACTATAATTACCAAATGATTTTTTTAGCACATAAATACTTTCCTGATTGTGAGCTTAACCTTTTGATAGTGAGCTAAGCCATCCTTCATCTCTGGCTTTTTTTCTTCTGTTTGTGTGTTTGTTTTGTCTTGTTCTGGCTTGTTTTTATTTTGTTTATAATTTTTACATGGCTGCTTACATTCTGAAGATAGAAAGAAAGAGGATGGATTTGGGTGGGTGGAGAAGTGGGGAGGATTTGGGAGAAGTTGGGAGAGGGGAAACCTTGATCAGAATATATTGTATAAAAAGACAGTCTATTTTAAATAACAAAATACTATCTCACAGCAAAAATAAAGAAATAGAAATAATGTTACAATTGAAAATTTTTTTTTCTGATATTTGCAATTATCAAACAAAAGATAAATTTTCTTTCATTTATACTTTTCTCCATTTCCCCAACATATTGCTTCACTCTTGATAACTAATAATGCCATGTTTGAGAGCTAATGACAATGGAGGAAAATTAAACAGGAATTATTTGGGTTTCATGAGTCAAGCACTGTCCAAGATTCTTTTGATCTCATGTAGATGTAATTCTAAACAGTCTTATTAAATAAGAAACACAGAGCCAAATAAAGAGTTAAAAGCCCAGAGATCGAGCAGTAGCCAAGAGCTAAGACCACCTTATGTTACCACTAGCTGCTGTCCTTCTCCTGAGTGAGAGACCTTCTTCCTGTGTCCTGTCTTTTTGTTGCCTTTCTGTTCTGCCTTCTCATTGGCTATAAACTCAACCACAAGACTTCCTCGTCACTGCCTGTCTATACAGACCTCCAGGTCTCTATGGTTCATACTGAGATTAAAGGTTCAGGTCACCGCTTGTGTGTGTCCTTGAACACACAGAGATTCTGCCTGCCATGTGATCAGATTAAAGGTGTGTGCCACCACTGCCAGACTTCTGTTAAATGACTTGCTCTTAGCTCTGATCTCCAGGCAACTTTATTAACATACAAATAAAATCACATTCAGCACAAGTAAAATATTACCATAATCTAACAATTTTTCACTAAGTTTTATATATCATCAGTTTTTCATGGCATTTAATTGTAGTTATATGTATAAAATTATAAAAATATTAAAGATACAGCATTATAGTTAAGTATTTATGAATTTAGTAACATCATTATTAAATCCAGTAATTAACATATCCTTCATGTTCCCTATTATACAAATTAGATATCCATTTATTTCAGGTTGGTGATATATAGTCCTTCATAAAGTATTGTTAGAGAGAAGATCACAATCAGACTATGTTCTGGAAAACAGAATATTGTGTTGCCTCCACCTGTTTTCTTAGAAGACTATGTATTAATTAAGAGACTATGAGAAATGTGAATTGCTAACTTTTTGATTTTGAGCTCCTTAGGCAAAGATGAGTCATTATAATCAATGACAATAGACAACACGGCCTCTGCTCCCTTCAGTGCCAAGCTCTGTTTATTTCATATCTAGAACCAGCCTCACCTTCCTAAGTGTTCATTCTTGCAAAATGGGATACAATCCATCTTTACTTTGTCAAGTATTTTTTTCCCACATATGAAAGAAGCCATAGTTTGGAAACCAGTGTTAGAGAAGGTATTGTTCATGATTTTATTCTCACTTTTTTGTTTTATAAGGTATAGAAAATTTATAATTGATAAAGCATGTCTTATAGTTTGATTTTTAACCCTCAGTTCATAGGACAGTATGTGAATCACAGGTGATAGTCAACAAAAAACTGCATATTTTCTCAGATCTAATGTATATCATCACAGCTTCATGGTTGCAACTATGACCACCTATACAAACCATCACTAAAACTAACCAAAGATAAACACATAAGTGTTGGAGAGAAGGCTCAGTGGGTTAATGATGCTTGCCAACAAGCCTAACAAACTGTTTGATCCCTAGGTCCCACGGGGAGGAAAGAGGGAACCAACTCCAGCAAGTTGTCTTCAGAAATCTAGTATGTATAAACAATGAACTTTAACTTTTGTATTTGTAAATTAAAATATGTTGACATCTTTTCTTCCCAATTTTGTGAGAAACTGCCATACTGATTTCCATAGTGGCTACACAACTTTGTACTCTGACCTGCAGTGGAGAAGTGTTCTTCTTGCTCTAAATCATTGCCAGTATGAGCTGTCACTTTTTATTGATCTTAGCATTACAGTCGTAAAATCGAATCTTAAGATAGTTGTGATTTTCATTTCCCTGATGGCTAATAATGGTGAACATTTTAGTGTTTGTCAACAATTTGTCTTTTCTTTATTGAGAATTCTCTTGCAGATCTGTACCCCATTTTTAATTGTTTCCTATTTTTAATTGTATTATTTGTTTTTTTAATTATTTAGTTTCTTAAATATATTTTTGATATTAGAACGATATTGGATGTGGAGTTGTTGAAATTCTTTTCCCATTCTGTAGGCAGCATCTTTGTCAGAATGACTGTGTTTCAGTTATGCAGCAAAAAGATTACCAAAATCTGTCTTTTTTATTGGGGAATCAAAGCCATTGATACTGAGAGATATCAATGAACAGTAATTGTTAATCCCTGCTATTTTCTTGTTGTTATTGTTGTTGGTGGTGATGGTGACATTTGTGTGTGTGTGTGTGTGTGTGTGTGTGTGTGTGTGTTTCCCTTCTTTGGATTTTGCTGTTGCGACATTACCTATTGCATGTGTTTTCATGGGGGTATTTAATGTCCTTGGGTTGGAGTTTTCCTTCTAGTACTTTCTGTAGGGCTGGATTTGTGGGGAGATATTGTTTAGGTTCCTTACACGCACACACACACACACACACACACACACACACACACACACACAGAGAGAGAGAGAGAGAGAGAGAGAGAGAGAGAGAAACATCTACAGTAGTAAGTTTTCATATGGCCTTTATCTCTCCTTTACCCTTCGTTTTAATTCCCCCTCCATATTTACTTTTCCTTTTATCTCTGTATACCACTGTATTCTATTTCTATTTCCCAAGAAGAATGCCTCCTCCTTCTTTGTCTCTTAGTAGTCATGTAACATCTGTAGTTATTTGAATTGAAGCATATATATTGAAAACAGAAAATCTAACATATAACATATAAGAGTAAACATATAGTATTTGTCATTTTGAGTCTGAGTTATTTCATTCAAGATTGCTTTTTCTAGCTCTACCCTGAAAATTTCATAAGTTCATTTTTCTTAATAGCTGACTAACACACCATTGTGTAAAAGTACCCACATAGGCCGTATAGGAACCTCTAACAACTGAGCCTATTGTCAAGCCTATTGATTGCTCTCCACAAACAAAAAGGCTTTATTGTTAATGACAACGCCTACACAACTGATTGAACATGGAAAAGTAGAATTAGTGCCTACCAGGAGCCTTCACTACTCCTGACTATCATTGGGGTATTGGCAGGTGTTCTGTGTGCTACCAAAGGAAGAAGGTAAAAACCAGCACAGCTGCAAACCCTCTGATTTACAAGGATGCTCTGCCTGCCAGATAGGCTAGCGCAATGGTTGCAGAAAACTTTTGGGAGTCACCAACCAATATCTGATTTGAGTGAAGGCCTGCTTCATTAGATGGAACCCATGCTGGGCACTGTTTGGGTGGCCAAGAATCTGAGACTAGATAGGTCAGGGGCCCAGGAGAAAACCAAGTACTGCTGTTCCAATAAAGGAACATGGCAGGAAATGACTCCTAATGACATTCTGCTATTCTCAAAGATGAATGTTATGCTTGCCATCATCAGAGAAGCTTCCTCCAGCAGTAGATGAAATAAATATGGAAGAGTCTCACAACTAGACAACGTGTAGAGAGTGAGAGCCCCTGGAACACTAAGTCATAAATAGGATGTTCCAATAAATTCCCTACCTTCATGGTTCAGGGAACGCTGAAGAAGAGAGGGTGGAAAGATTGTAAGACCTAGCGAGAATACCTTCTAAGCACATCAGGACTGTTACCTATATGAACTCAAAAAGATTGTGGCAGCATGCACACGGTCTGTGCAGATCTGGATCTGATCGTGTTCCAGGGTTGAGAGTAGAAGTGGACACAAGAACATATTCCTAACCCCAAAGCTATTTGCAATTGTTAACAACCTACAAGTGGAAAAATTAGTTTTCTCCAATGGAGTCTCACTGGGTATACAAACTACACTTGGCCAGGCCTCATGATTAACAGTAGAAGGCCAACACAGTATGGACTCAGTGATATTGTTAGATTATTATTATTTATTATCATTATTATCATTATTATTTTGTCTTTAATGCCTTGAGGCTTTGGGCATTTTTTCTTTTCTTTCCTTCTTTTATTACCCTACAGGTCTTTCGTGTATGTATTATTTTTTACATTTTTTTGTTTTTGTGTTTTTATGATATTTCTTTGTGTGCCAATGTGTGTATCTATGTTTCTTGTGCTTTTCCTTTGGCATTTTGTTTTTCTGTTCATTTGTTTCATCCTATTTGAATTTGCTGCATTTATTTATTTATTTATTTATTTATTTATTTATTTATTTATTTATTTAGGATGTCCTAGTTCTCTAGCTCTTAAAAACTTTTTTAAAGTTTATTTATGATTTGTTAAAAATTCATTTTACATAGCAACCACAGATCATCCTCTCGCCCCTCCCCCTGTTCTGCCCCATAAACCTTCTTCTGTGGCCTACCCCAATCCCCTTTTCCAAAAGGGTAAGGCCTCCCATGGGGAGTCAGTAAAGACTGGTACCTTCAGTTGTGGCAGGACCAAACCTGTCCCTCCTGCATCAAGGCTGAGCAAGGCATCCCAACATACGGAATGGGCTTCAGAAAGCCAGCTCATGCACCAGGGATAGATCCTGATCCCACTGCCAGGGGTTCCTCAAAAAGACCAAGCTACACAACTGTCTCCTGTATGCAGAGGGCCTAGTTTGGTGCCATGCAGGTTCCACAGCTGTCAATCTAAAGATCGTGAGTTCCCATGACTTTGGTTCAGTTGTCTCTGTAGATTTTCCCACCATGGTCTTGATCCTCCCTTTCACATAATCCATCTTCCTTCTCTTCTACTGAGCTCCTGGAGCTCAGCCTGGTACTTGGCTATGGATCTTTGCATCTGCTTCCATCAGTTACTGAATGAAGGCTCTATGATGACAGGGTATTCACTAATCTGATTACTGGGGCAGGCCAGTTCAGGCACCCTCTCCACTATTGCTGGTAGTCTAATGTGGGGTTGTCTTTGTGGATTCCTGGGCATTTCCCTAGCACCAGGTTTCTCCCTAACCCCATAATATCACCCTATATCAAGATATCGCTTTCATTGCTCTCCCACTCAGTCCCTCCCCCAGCTTGACCATCCCATTCCCTCATGTTCTCATCCCCCATCCCCTCCCCTCTATTGCCACCCCCATCCCCAGTTTACTCATGGAGATCTCATCTGTTTCTCCTTCCCAAGGTGATCTATGCATCCTTCTTAGGGTCCTCCTTATTTTCTAGTTTCTCTGGAGCTGTGTCTAATCATCCTTTTCTTTACATCTAGTATTCACTTATGAGTGAGTACATACTATGTTTGTCTTTCTGAGTCTCGGTTACTTCACTCAGGATGATATCTTCTAGTTCCATCCATTTGCCTGCAAATTTTATGACGCAATTGTTTTTTACCTCTGAGTAAAACTCCATTGTGCATATATACCACATTTTCTTTATACATTCTTCAGTTGAGGGGCATCTAGGTTGTTTCCACTTCTGGTTATTACAAATAATGCTGCTATGAACATAATTGGGCAAGCATCCTTGTGGTATGATTGAGCATTCCTTGGGTATGTGCCCAAGAGTGGTATCTGTGGGTCTTGTGGTAGATTAATTGTCAATTTTCAGAGAAGTTGCCATACAGATTTTCCAAAGTGTTTGTAAAAGTTTGCATCCCTGATGGCTAAGGATGTTGAGCCATTCCTTAAATACCTTTCAGACCTTTGAGATTTTTCTGTTGAGAATTCTCTGTTTAGCTCTGTACCCCATTTTTAATTGGATTGTTTGGTATTTTGATGTCTAGTTTCTTGAGCTCTTTATATATTTTGGAGATCAGCCTTCTGTTAGATGTGGGGTTGGTGGAGATTTTTTCCCTTTCTATAGACCATTGTTTTGTGTTAATTACCATGTTCTTTGCTTTACAGAAGCTTCTCAGTTTCAGTAGGTCCCATTTAATAATTTTTGCTCTTAGTGTCTGTGCTACTGATGTTATATTTAGGTAGTGTCCTCTGTGCAAATGTGTTCTAGGCTACTTTCTACTTTCTCTTCTATCAGGCTCAGTGTAGCTGAGTTTATGTTGAGGTCTTTGATTCACTTGGACCTGAGTTTTGTGCATGGCAATAGATACGGATTTATTTGCAGTCTTCTACATGTTTACATCTAGTTATGCCAGCACCATTTGTTGAAGATGCTTTCTTTATTCTGTTGTACAGTTTTGGCTTCTTTGTCAAAAATCAGGTGTCCATAGCTGTGTGGGTTAATGCCAGGGCCTTCAGTTAGATTTCATTGGTCTACATGTTGGATTTTATGACCAAACCAAGCTGTTGTCTTATTGCTCTATTTAGAATTTCAAGTACTATACTGAATACATATGGGGAGAGTGGATAGCCTTGTCTTGTTCCTGATTTTAGTGGACTCACTTTGAGTTTCTTGGGGGGCGTTTATCCACCAACCCCATCACAGTTCCCCAGAGTTTTCTTGAGTGTGAGCAGCAGGAAATATTAGATAGAATTGTAGAGGGGAGAGAAACAGATAGAAAATACAGGATAGCCTGGATCCTAATCCATCAGCCCCCAACTGTCTCTGCCCTAAGGTATTTATAGAAATGCCAAGGGGTGGAGCAAAAGACCCTTCCCCCAGCACAGCCAAGTGCAGACCATCTCAGACACCTGCACTCAGGCCTGTGGTCCAATCATCCTCTCTATGCAGACCTGCTGGGTAAAGCCATGAGGAACCTGAAAAATGGGCTCCCACAGTTTCTCTTCATTTAATTTGGTGTTGTCTGCCAGATTGCTGTAAATTGCCTTTATTATGTCCTAGTATGTTCCTTGTATTCCTGATCTTTCCAGGACCTTTATCATGATGGTGTGTTGGATTTTGTTGAAGGATTTTTCAGTATCTAATGAGATGATCATGGTTTTTTTTTCCTTTACGTTTGTTTATATGATGGATTACATTGACAGATTTTTGTATGTTGAACTGTGGTGTCCTGCCCCACCGGGAACTTAGGTCCCTCAAGAAGGGAGACTTGGAACCAAGGAAAGGTAAGTGCTGCTCCTCACCCCTTACCCAGCCTCCCTTTTTCCTGGGAGACAATCAGATGCAACAGGGAGCCAAGTCAGGAAAGGACTCATTTATTTAAAAACAACAAGTTCTTTTTAAAACATAAAGAAAACAAGACCTGGGGGCAAATGCCCCATTGGGCCAATCAGCTTAAAAGTTACCCAATCACACACCTAGTCTACAGTATTTACAGTGTTGTGTATGAGGGAATCATGTACTGACATCATCTTTCTTGACCTGAAACTCCAATCATATTTTTTGTAAACAACTTGAGTTCCACCCTCTACACTTTCCCTTGGGGGGCAGCTTTACTAACACCTGGTTCCATAGCCCCTTCCCCCACAGACTCACCCTATTTGTTTTATGCCCACTTTGGTTTAGGTTTGGGCACAAGGCACCTCTTAGGAGGTTCACCCATGGCACCTTGGTTTAGGTTCACCTTATGTTTTAGGGGGAGTCCTTAGGGTTGACCCTATTGTAATGGAAGCAGAGAGCCATAAGCCATATTTCTTGTTGTCGTCTTATGAGCTGAACTATCTTTCTTCAGATGAAAGGCCCAAAGGTAAATAATAGAATTAGTAGGACTATTGGACCCAACAACGTGGAGACCAGGGTAATTAACCAGGGGGACCAGTTGAACAATTGAGGATACCAAGAATTTTGTTTATCTCTTTGTCTATCCTCAATTCCCTTAGGAATCTCATCTAAATTTTGGTGACCACCCCAGAGTGATCGACATAAAAACAGCATTCTTCCCCCCAGGATCTTGCATAGCCCTCCCTGTTGTAAAAACAAAAGGTCTAGCCCCCTATGATTTTTGTAAGGTCAATTGTGCTAGCGAATCAAGAGACTTTTGAAGAAACCTAACAGAAGTTTCTAACTTATCTAAGTTTACATCCATTAAATGCCTCAACTCTTGATATTTTTGTTGTTGTAACACCATAGAGGTAGCCACCAAGCCTGCTCCAGTGGCTCCCATTCCTAAGAGGGTGGTCACTGCCAGGGCTGTCATCAGTTTTCTCTTAACCCGAGGGCTCAATAGTGCATGACCTCCTCATTATCATGGTACAGTACATAGGGAAGCATCAACACCACGGCACAAGAATCATTCCATTGTGTTAGGAGTTCAGTGGAAATGCAAGGGGACAGTACCATCTGGCGGCAGAGCCAGAAGATGCCTGAATCCTTAGGCCTCAGCCAGAGAGGGGTTGTGGTGTTTATCTCCTTATATCCCCTCCAGTAGACATCCAGAGCCCCCTCCAGTGTATACAGGTGATAGTTGTAACAGCCAATGGGAAAGATAGCCCCGTGTGGTCCTCCCCAGTTGGGTCACCTCACCTGCATCTGGTAGGGCTATGTTCTGTCCAAAATTGTCCTTCTACTCCCACTGCCTCAAAGAAGGGGGGCTGCCGATGTAAGCACATCCACCAGGAGGTGGTGAGATCTGGCCAGGAATAGTTTAAGGCCAAAAATTCCATTTGTGCCACTGACAGGGCAAGTCCCTCATCCTCAGGCAGTCTAAGGGGCCCGAGAGGGGCCCTTGTCACAGGGGAGGAGGAGGGAGGGGCAGTTGATTCCGTAAGTGGCTCCAATGGGGGATAAGTGACGAGGGTTAGGGCGGGTTGCAAGGGCTCTATTAATGGGGGCTCCTGAATGGGCTAGATGGTTCTCCTTATGGAGGAGTAGCCCCTGATTATGTCCCTGTTGGTATAATCGAAGGCCCCACATTCCCCCTATGTCCCAATAGACCTCTCTCTTTCTTATCTCTGTAATAGTTATCTGGATAGGATTACATCTATACTTGGAGCAGTGGCCATACAGGGGTTGGCTGCCAGACGAGTCTGGGGGACCCGTTGGACCCCTTCGTTTTATCCAGTAGCCTGTCCCAGTTTGATCACATTCTCATTGAGCACAGTCATAGTCATTTGCACCTCCACATTAGGCAACCTCCTTTGCAGTCCCATTGCTTCCAGGGCATATGTAGAAAGAAGTGTCCCATAGAATGGCCCTCTTTAATACATGGGTGCTTCCCGGACTCTGGTGTAGTGGGTAGCCATTCCAACCTTGATCTGGAAGTTCCAACCCCCATTGAGGCTTCGGTAACTGTCACGCCTACAAGGCAGGGCCAAGAGAGGACCCTGAAGACCTGAGATCTGGATGCGCCGGCTCTCTTGGTTCCTGGACCCTGGACACTGGAGGTAGACCGAGCAGAGTTCTCCAGAGAACACTGCCGGACTGTGCCACACCTTTCCCAGACCCTGCAACCTACCTATCCCTTCACTTGTAAGTTATGCCACTAAATAAATCTCCCTTTTAACTACGTGGAGTGGCCTTAATAATTTCACCAATACTCTGGGGGTCTAAAACCTGTGGTAGGCTGCACCCATTTGCCTCTTTGCATTCAGGTCAGCCTTCATGAGCAGGGGTTAAGTTTCCAATGTCCCAGGAGCCTCTCGCCAGATTGTAAAGGTTGAAAGTAGAGTTCAGGCCACCAGGCTCCAGGGACAGTCTCATGCATGGTGCTGTTGAGGATCTCTCCATTGCCAGCACTTATCACTGCCCAGATCACCTTCTGAGGTTGGTGAGGATTTCTTGAGGCTGTGTTTGTTGCCTGGAGGAGCACCAGAGTCACCAGCAGGAATTCTGTCTGGGATGCCATTATCTGCAAAAGCCAAGGAACACAAAGTTTTCTCAAGGACAATAAGCCCCTGGACTTGATTATTAGTTATCTTGTTATTGTTGTTTCTTTTTGTTTTAAAATTGACTTGAGACCACCATAGACATTTTTTCTCCTTATTAGTCAGTCTGGCTTTGGGCATCTTTGAGGGGGGCATAGGAAGGAATTTTAGATTCTTGGCTGGGAGCCAGATGGAAGACACAGCCCTATCCCCTTTCCATAGTAAGTAAGGGATCCGGTCCTCTCCACTGAAATGTTAAAGGATCCTTCTACCTTACTTGAATCTGAGGCTTGGGGTTTAACTGACCCCAATGGTTTTGGAACCTGGTTTCATTGGCTCCTTTGGGCAGATTCAAAATATTAATAGTGAATAAGACCTGATATAATTGAATATGGGGGTTACTCCCCCTTTTTGTTTTAAAAGCTGTTCTTTAAGGCATTGGTGGTTTCTTTCAGTGATTGCCTGCCCTTGAGGGTTGTGGGGTATTCCTGTGGTGTGTTTTATATGCCATTGTTCAAAGAACTCTGCCATGGCCCTGCTGGTAAAGCAAGGCCCATTATCTGTTTTAATTTGTAATGGCAGGCCCAGAATAGCAAAAAATTGAAGGAAATGGGAATGTGCATGTTTGGTCCTTTCTCCCATGTGGGCTGTAGCCTAGCAGGCCCCTGAAAAGGTGTCTATCGAAACAAAAATGTGCTTAAGTTTGCCAAAGGGCGAGAAATGAGTAACATCAGTTTGTCAAAGGACATTTAGCTTCAGCCCTCTAGGGTTGACCCCTGGTGTCTGCAGGGGAGGCACCTAAAAAAAGGGCTGGCAGGCCTTGCAGGTATGTACTATTTTCTTGAGATCTTTAACAGGTATGTGAGGGAACCTACACTGCAAGCCCCTCTAATTAAGGTGGGTCAGGCCATGTAGGCTAGTGGTCTCCTGTAATGTAGGCATTTGGGCCCTGGAGGCCAACTCATTGGCCCAACTATTTCCTCTAGCCAAGAACCCTGGAAGCCTGGAGTGTCCTCTCATGTGTGACACATGAATGGGATGGTCCCTCCCCTCTAGCAATCCCCTGAGGGTCATCATTAACGGAGAGATAGGGTTTGCATCCAATCGAATGTGTGTTTGGGGCAAATGTGGTAGCAAATTCACCACATACAGGCTGTCAGAATATAAACTGAAAGGTCTCTAAACATTTTGAAGGGCCATGATAACTGCCAACATTTCTTTATATTGTGCTGATCCCTGGCAGGGTCGGAACCCCTGCAGGTCTGGGGAGTCCTGATCATCTCAGAAAATGGCAAAGGCTGAGCCTGCTCAGCCCCCATCTGTGAATACATAAAGGGCATATGGGATGAGTTCCTGTGGGAACAGTTGAGGAAGTTTTAATGGGAGTCTCCAGAGCATGACTGTCCATGGGGAAGACCTGAAATGGCAGCCAGGGGACCCCAAGAACCCTTCAAGGGAGAGTGTGAGTGGGGCATTAGCTCTGGAAAGTCATTCCACATCAGACATCAGAAAAGGGAAGACAATAGATTTAGGGTCAATTCCAAAGTGTCTCTGGGCCTGTGTCCTACCTCTGATTATAGCATCTGCAAGCTGATCAGCCTGAGAGTACACTCTTGGTGCGCTCCCCAGGGAAGTGTGGACCCCATTCTATAGGCTCTCCCTCCTGTACCAGTACTGCTGAGATTAGGGTGGCAGTTGTGAATAACCAGAGGGAGATGGGAAGATCAATAGAATATCTCCTTAGGGAGACCTTATCAAGGGTCTCCTGAATCTGCAGGAGAATGGCCCAATGTTCAGGTGTGAGGACAATGATAGCCTGAGGTTTCTTGCCTTTCATCAAAGAGAATAAGGGTACAAGGTCCTCTTTGGAAATGGGAATCCAGGGCAATAACCAGTTGATTTCTCCCAGAGCACTCTGTAACTGAGTTAGGGTCAAGGACACAGGGACATCCAGCTTGGGCTTGAGTAGGCATGCTCTGGTCAGAGTAAGCTCTGCACCAAGAATCTTAAAGGGTGCCACCCTCTGAACTTTATTGAGTGTTACTGTGAATCCTCCTTTCTGTAGTTGTTCCAGCACCTGATGTACTAGATCTTGTAAGTGAGAGGGTCCCTATGTCCCAAAATGATATCATCCATATAGATATAGGCAAGTGACCCATCCTTCCTTAGCAGGGGCCCCAATAAGGTGACTAGATATTGTTGACAGAAAGCTGGGCTATTAGCCATTCCCTGGGGTAACATGGTCCACTCAAATCTCTGATCAGGTTGAAAAAAATTAAGGGAAGGAATGGAGAAGGCAAATTTAGAACAGTCATCAGGGTGAAGGGGAATAGAGAAAAAACAGTCCTTAACATCTATTACCACCAGGGCATACTCAGCAGGTATGGCTGGGACCCAGGGCAAACCCCTCAAAGGGGTGATCACCAATTCCATCCTTTCATTCACTTTTCTTAGGTCCTGCAACATATGCCAGGCTCCAGAGGCCTTTTTGATGACAAAAACAAGTGTATTCCAAGGACTCATGGAAGGGCAGACATGCCCAAGGTCCAATTGTTCCTTGACCAGAGTATGAAGCGCCTCTAACTTAGGTCTAGCAAGCGGCCACTGATCCACCCATATTGGGCAGCCTGGTTTCTACTTAATAGGGGATACCTGGGGGGCAGGGGCCTCTAGGATTAGGGGTAGACACGAGTAGGCTTGTTAGGGTCATTCCTGTAATGGGTGAAGGAGTCCTCTCCCTTTATCTCCTCTATTCCCCACCCCTTGCCTTGGGCCTCCTCTTCCTCCAAAAAGTCATCATAAAGGCCCGATGGTCAGTGGTGAGCACTGCATCCATTTGGGATAGTATGTCCTGTCCCAGAAGGTTGGCTGCAAGGTTATCTGCCACAAGGGGGAGTATCTTGTCCTGTTCTCCATCTGGGCTGGTCCATTTAAGGAATGCAACTGTCTCTAAGGACTGGATGTCCTCCCCCCCACCCCCAGTATTCAGGGTCCGGCTGCTAAGTCCCAATGAGGGGACACCTCCTCCTGGCAAATTACTGTCCTGTCAGCTCCTGTATCCACTAGAAAGTGGAACCTTTTCCCATCTATGATAACACTCATCTTGGGGCGGTGACCTGGGATCAGGAGAATAGTCCAGTTGGCGTGGGTCACTCCAGAGGGCCATGTCCTCTCCCTCTTAAGAGGAGCTCCTCCTTGGATTGACTAGGCTAGAGGGTGCCCCTGTTATAGTTCAAAGGCTTCCCATCGATATCAAACTTTGATCTACAGTCCTTTCTCCAATGATATCCCTTCTGGCACCTAGGGCATGGGGTGGAGGGGAGCTTTACTCCCCCTGTTTGACCTGGGCCTTTGTGTTGGCCAATGGAGGATTGCAGCAATGGACATTCTCACTTGAAGTGCCCCTCCTGGCCACATCTAAAGCAGGTCCCTTGGGTCATAGATTTCACAGCCCCCTGTCCCTGGGCTGCCAGGGCCTGGGAGAAGGCCTTGGTTAGAGCGGCCATCTGGGGTTGTAATGCCATGGTTAGCGTCTGCTGTCTGGTGATGTTGTGTGCCCAAGTCTTGGGTGGCAACTCGCCACTGACTCATGGAGGCCTCTTTCAGCCCCATACAGGCAATCTTGTGCTCAGAGTTCATCCCATCTCAGACCAATATTCTTGTGAATTGGTCCCTGAGACTCCCAGCTGGGAGCTTGTGATTAATGCTCTGCCGGACCCTGTCTATAAACTCTGGCAAGGTCTCTGTGGGCTTCTGCCTGACCCCTGCTGTGGGGGATTCCATGGACCCCTCATCTAGCTTGGCCCAAGCTGCCAGCCCCACCTGTCAGACCTGGTCTTGATATGGGCCCGGGCCCACAGCCTGCTGAATTCCTGTGGAATATCCATCAGCCATCCCTGCCAACATGCTATAGGTAATTGGAATCACAGGCTGAGCATCCTGATTGGCTTCTGCCCACACCCTACATTCCTCCTTGTAATGGGCACACCATTTAATGTACTGGGTGCTGGAAAGGATGGTCTTAGCCAAATCTAGCCAGTCCTTGGATACACAGGGATTGTAGGCAATATCTTGCAACAAGGTCTGGGACCAAGGGGAATTTGGGCCGTCCTCTGCGACTGCCTTGTGGAGCTCCTTAAGGTCCTTGGCCTCCCATGGGTACCATTCCTGAGGTCTATTGGGGCCTGGAGCTAAGTTGACAGGAAATGCCTGGGGTGTTTGAGTTTGTTCGTGTGGCTCTGTGCCCAGCCCTCCCTTGGGTCCCATGTGGATGTATATGCCTCCACAATCACAGGACCACTGGCCTCTTGCTCCCCAGGTGATGGCTTGCTGTGGGGGTCATGATCATGGAGGTCCCTTCTAAGGGCCATATATGGTGAGGATTGTTCCTCTACATCAGGGGCATATGACGGCGGGCCTTGCCCTGTCAGGGCACATGGCTCAGAAGGCATGGAGTGAGAAACTTACTTTTGCTTTAACTTCTGTCATGTGGCCTCCATATCATCCTCATGCTCCTCCTCAAACTTAGCCCATTCTCCCTTTCCCTCTCTCTTCTTGTTGTCTTTATCCTCCCCAGTCTGCCCTGTCACGTGGGAGTCCTCTCTCCCTTTCTGGGCACTTGGAGGAGGGGGCAGGGAGTCTGGATGGAACGTGGCCTTAAGGACGGTAATGGTGGGATAGAACCCCAATGGTGGTGCTATAGCAGAATGTTTTTCCCTCTCTCTGGCCGATCTTTCCACCCTGTCCCAAGGGCTCCCAGAAAAGAGATTAGCACTGGGCACCCAGGGTGCTAGGAGAATGATAGTATCCCAAGCAGTGATGGCATTAAGTTCAGATATTTCAAGCTCCTTGGACCTGAGCATGCAGTGCAGGGCCTTGAGAGCCGGCTTTTCCTTTGGTAAGATTGCGTTACCCACACTGAGGGTCTCACTTACCCTGGAAGACGGCTTGGCCTCAGCCAAAGTACTTCCAGCCCCATGTTGGGGGCCAGCTGTGGGGTCCTGCCCCACCGGGAACTCAGATTCCTGAGAAGGGAGACCTGGAACCAAGGAAAGGTAAGTGTGCTACTCACCCCTTCCCCAGCCTCCTTTTTTCCCAGGAGACAATCAGACACAGCAGGGAGCCAAGTCAGGCAAGAACTCATTTTTTTTTAAAAACAACAAGCTCTTTTTAAAGTACAAAGAAAATAAGAACAGGAAGGGGAGGGGGCAAATGCCCCATTGGGCTGATCAGTTTAAAGGTTACCCAATCACATGCCTAGTCTACAGTATTTACAGTGTTGTCTATGAGGGAATCATGTACTGACATCATCTTTCTTGACCTGAAACTCCAATCATATTTTTTTTATAAACAACTTGGGTTCCACCCTCTACACTTTCCCTCAGGACCAGCTTTACTAACACCTGGCTCCATAGGCCCTTCCCCCACGCTGAACCGTCCCTGCATCTCTGGGATGAATTCTACTTGATCATGGTGGATAATTTTTTTATTTGTTCTTGGATTCAGTTTGCCATTATTTTATTGAGTATTTTTGCATCAATGTTCAGGAAGGAGATTGTTCTGTAATCCTCTTTTTTATTGCATCTTTGTGTGGTTTGGGTATCAGGGTAACTATAGCCTCATAGAGTTTGTCTGTGTTCCTTCTGTTTCCATCTACTGCAGGAGGAAGCTTATCTGATGATGGCCAAGTATAACACTGGTCTATGAGAACACTAGAATGTCATTATTAGTCATTTTGTGCCATGCCATGTTTCTTTAGTGGAACAGTAGTAGTTGGTTTTCTTCTAGGTCCCTAAGCTATCTGGTTTCAGATTCTTGGCCACCCAAACAGTGCCTAGCATGGGTTCTGTCTCATGAATTAAGACTTCATTCAGGGTATTGGCAGATAGTCTGTGTGCTATCAAGTAGGAAGGTAAATACCAACTCAGCTACAAACTTTTTGATTTATAGTGATGTCCTGACTTCCAGATACACTAGTGCAAGGGTTGTACTAAACTTGTGGGAGTAACTAATCAATATCTGATTTGAATGAAGGAATATTGATCACACTAGCAATTACAGAGAACAAAGTGTATGTTTCTTAAAAACCTGAAAATGGGTTATCAGTATTATCCAGTTATCCTGTGTCTGGTATTATAGTCAGACAAAATAAAGTCAGCAACCCAAAGAGATACATGAGCACTTACATTAATTGTGATATTGTGAACATTAGAGAGACGTGAAATCAATCTTGGGTGTAAATATAGGTGAGTGGATAATGTATAAGGTGCATACACAATGGAATATCATTCAGCCATAAAGAGGAGTGGAATCTTGTTATTTGTAACAAAATGGATGAAATTTCAATATAAATAAAAATGAGCAAGATGTAAATAGACCAATAATTGATGTTCCGCATCAGAGAATAACAGTAGTAGGTTCTTGTCTAAGGTCCAACATTTATCTACATAAGTTCTTGCTCCATGAGTTTCATTTCATAGTGCATTCATTAAATCTAATCAGAATGTTGTGAATAACTTTCATGACTTTTGTTCCACTATTACATCAATGGGCATGTCATTCAGGACCTATTGATATTTTACCTCACAAGGTTCACACTTGAGTAAGACTGGGGATTACTTTTCTTCTAACATAGCACTCATAGCACCATCCAGCACTAAGAAATCTAACCAGCAGGGATGAAGCTTTCACATCTGTACCAGCTTAATGTCTCCAGTTCTATGACTTATTTGCATGATACGTTCAGCAATAGGGACTTCTCCTCAAGTTTTGGAGGGTAACCAAAATAATTGACTATAGAATTTACTATTTGTTGTTTTTTAAGGCTGGTCAACAACTTCAAAAGAAGGAAACTATTCCTGGCACTGGGCTCTTTACTTTTTATGTTCTGCTGTCTACGAGGGCCGTTGTTGCACCTTTTAGTGTGACTCCCATTCAGCTCTTTTAATGCATGCATATAGATATATTTGAGAAAGATTTTAAAGTAGTAGATTTCCAAATTATGTTTTGGGAAAATCTTATTTATTTATTTCTCTCAGTTTGTCTGTTCTATCCTGTCTCTTCTTCACCCATGACAATTTATCACTTCCAAAAATTAAGAAAAAGAAAACAAACAACCAATTTAAATATGGAGCATAGCACTAAACAGCGATTATTAAAACTGAAACACAAAGGGCTGAGAAACATTTTTAAAAGTGTTTCAGCACACTTAGCCATCAAGGAAATGCAATTAAAACTATTTTTAGATTTCATCTTACTCCAGTCATAATGGCTAAGGTAAACAAAATAATAAACAAACAAAAACATATTATGATAAATGTTGGCATGAATATGGAGAATATAGAACACTTATTTATTGTTAATGGAAGTGTGAATTGGTGCAGCGACTTTGGAAATCAGTGTGGAGGTACTTTATGAAGCTGACAATGGTTCTACCATATGATATAGCTATACTATTCTTCAGCATATGCTCAAAGAATTCTATAATCCATAATAGAGATATGTGCATATTTACATTTGTTGTTGCTCTATTTACAATAACCAGAAAATGAAAACTGCTTAGATGTCCAACAGCTGATGACTGAATAATAAACATGTGATACATTTACATAATGGGATAGTATTGAGCCTTAAGTAAATGAAATTCGCCGGGCGTTGGTGGCGCACACCTTTAATCCCAGCACTCTGGAGGCAGAGACAGGTGGATCTCTGTGAGTTCGAGGCCAGCCTGGGCTACCAAGTGAGCTCCAGGAAAGGTGCAAAGCTACACAGAGAAACCCTGTCTTGAAAAACCAAAAAAAAAAAAAGAAAAAAAAAAGAAAATGAAATTCACCAGGAAGTTAATGGACCTGTAAATAGTTATGAGTTAGGTAATCCAGACCCAGAAAGACAACCATTACAAAGTTTCTATCATCTGTGAATTTTAGTTTTGAATCTTCAGATATGTATGTTTCATTTGGAACTCCCATAGAAGTCAAGAAATTAAAAGTGTCCACATGGAGAGATTTTTGCTAAAGGAGTTGAAAGAGAATGTATTGGTATAAAGGATTAAAATGAGTTCATGGAATATCAAAATTCTTAAATGATTTTGTAAAATTAGTGATTCTATGGAGAATTGAACAAAACTATTTAATTAAGGTTAAATTCTAACCAAATCTACTGCTTTTGATTAATTTTGTAATTCAATAAAAATCTCAAATTATTTAAAATACTTTAAATACTTTCCAGTATTGTGATGAATAATGAACATTAAATATATTATGATGAAATTGGAGATGATACTAATAAGTTTCCCAGCAAGTTATGAAATGTATATATGTTTTTTAACAACCAGTGTTCAAGCATCTTAGATCTTAAACTTCTATGGAAAATATAAAAACTACAGTAAAAATTCTGGAAGCATTAATGAAACTTGAATAGAAACATCGCTAAATTTTTACATTTTTAAAAAATTATTAAGAAATTTTATTATTCATTTTACATACCAATCACAGATCCACCTCTTCCTTCCTCCCACCTCTCCAACCTTCCCCCACCCGGCTCCTCCATTCCCACCCACAAAAAGGTAAGGCCTCCCATGGGGAGTCAGCAGAGCCTAGTACATTCAGTAGAGGCAGGTCCAAGGCCCTCCCCCTGCCTCCAGGCTGTGTGAAGTGTCCCACCATAGGTAGTGGGCTCCAAAAAGCCAGCTCATTTACCAGGGATGAATCCTGATCCTACTGCCAGGGAGTCTCTTAAGCAGATCAAGCTACACAACTGTCTCACTTATGTAGACGGCCTAGTCCAGTCTAGTGGAGACTCCACAGGTGGTGTAAATTTCATGAGTTTCTACTAGTTTGGTTTGGTTGTCTCTGTAGGTTTCCCTATCATGATCTTGATGCCCCTTGCTCATAGAATCCCTCTTCTCTCTTTTGGACTGGACTCCTGGAGCTCCGCCTTGTGTTTGGCTATAGATCTCTGCATCTGCTTTCATCAGTTATTGGAGAAAGGCTCTATGATGACAGTTAGGGTATTCATCAATCTGATTACTGGGTAAGTCAGTTCAGGCTCTCTCCTCACTATTGTTAGTAGTCTAAGCTGGGGACATCCTTGTGGATTCCTGGGAACTTCCTTAGCACCTGGTTTCTCTCTATCCCCATGATATCTCCCTCTATCATGATATCTCTTTCATTGCTCTCCCACTCCATCCATGTTCCAGCTTGACCATCCTGTTCCCTTGTGTTCTCATCCCTCACATCCTACCTTCCATTGCTTCCCCTCATCCCCAGTTTACTCATGGAGATCTCATCTATTTCCCCTTCCTATGGCGATCCATGCATCCTTCTTAGAGTTCGCCTTGTTAGCCAACTTCTCTGGAGCTATGGATTTTAGTCTGGTTGGCCCAGGAGACTACTTCCTAAATATAACACATAGACATAAGCATAGGTAATATGAGGAACAATCAATAAATGGGACCCCCTGAAACTGAGAAGCTTCTGTAAAGCAAAGGACACGGTAAATAAGACAAAACAACAGCCTACAGAATGAGAAAATATCTTCACCAACCCCACATCTGACAGAGGGCTGATCTCCAAAATATATAAGGAATTCAAGAAATTAGACTTCAAAATACCAAACAACCCAATTAAAAAATGGGCTACAGAGCTAAACAGAGAATTCTCAACAGAAGAATCTCAAATGACTGAAAGACATCTAAGGAATTGTTCAACATCCATAGTCATCAGGGAAATGCAAATCAAAATGACTCTGAGATACCATCTTACACCTGTCAGAATGGCTAAGATCAAAAACACTGAAGATACCTTATGTTGGAGAGGATGTGGAGCAAGGAGAACACTCCTCTTCTGTTGGTGGGAGTACAAACTTGTACAGATACTTTGGAAATCAGTATGGGGATTTCTCAGAAAACTGGGAATCAATCTTCCTCAGGACCCAGCTATACCCCTCTTGGGCATATACCCAAAGAATGCTCAATCATACCACAAGGACACATATTCATCTATGTTCATAGCAGCATTATTTGTAAACCAGAACCTGGAAACAACCGAGATGCCCCTCAACCAAAGAATGGATTCAGAAAATATGGTACATATACACAATGGAGTACTACTCAGCAGTGAAAAATAATAATATCATGAAATTTGCAGGCAAGTGGATGGAACTAGAAAATATCATCCTGAGTGAGGCTATCCAGACTCAGAAGGACAAACATGGTATGTGCTTACTCATAAATGGTTACTAGATGTAAAGCAAAGAATAACTGGATTACATTTTTATAATAGCATATATATATATATGTTAGAGTCATACATGTTGGATATGCTTCATAATGAACAATTATGTCAGGCTGATGGTATGAGGCAAACATAGAAAAAAATGTAAGTTTGGAAATTAATAGAAAAAATTATATTGTATATGCTAAAAGCATGTGGCATTGAAGGAAGTGGAAATGAGGCATTTGAATACTGGAAGGCAGGATCTTGTAATTATAAAGTGAGTAACATGAACTTCACTCTCATATAGTCTCTGAGGATGTGCACTCATGGGGTCAAAATGAAAAAAAAACAAGTGCCAGTCTAATGAAGAGCTTTGAATTTTAAATCTCCCAGGGACATAAATGCTTCTAGGAGGCAGTCTGTGATGATCTCTCTTAAAAAGTCTGATGAGGTGGTCATTCTTCATGACCAGGCCCTTGTACATAAAGTTGATTTTCAGTTCCCAAGGACACACACACTCAGAGACTTCTGAAGCTGGATTACAGGCAGACTGCTAGCAGCCTGGTGTTTATGTGGGTTTCTGGGAGCCTGAACTCTGGGATGAATGCTTGTGCAGAAAGTGCTTTAACCATTGAACCATAACTCCAAACTTCAGGGGTAGTATTGTAGCAACATTTTAAGTGTGACTGCTGCTTCTGATCCAAACTTTTCCCCTATCACAATCTCTATCAGATTCATTAACAACATGGAAAAGAGAAACCAAACAGCTTTTCCAGGATTCCTTCTTCTGGGATTGACAGATGACCCAGAACTGCAGCCTGTCCTTGTCAGCTTGTTTTTTTCCATGTACCTGGTCACCATCCTGGGAAACCTGCTCATCATCTTGATTGCTGGGTCAGACTCCTGTCTGCACACCCCTATGTACTTGTTTCTCTCCAACCTGTCCTTAAATGACATCTGTTTAAGCACAAGCACAATCCCAAAGATGCTGGTGAACATAGAAGAAAATAGTCAGGACATCACGTACAGAGGCTGCCTCACTCAAATGAGCTTCGTTTTAATTTTTGGTGGCATGGAAAACTGTCTTCTTGCAGTAATGGCTTATGACCGTTATATGGCTATTTGTCACCCCCTGAGGTACACAGTCATCATGGAACCCTGGTTCTGTGTCCTGCTGATTCTATTGTCCCTGCTCATTAGTGTTGTCGATTCTTTGATGCACAGCCTGATGGTGCTACGATTGTCATTCTGCACATACCTGGAAATACCAAGCTTCTTCTGTGAACTTCCCCAGATCCTCAAATTGGCCTGTTCTGATACTCTCATTGATAACATCCTGATCTATCTTTCATCCTGCATATTTGTTGGTGTTCCTCTCTCTGGAATCATTTTTTCTTATGTTCACATCGTGTCCTCTGTTTTGAGAATGTCATCCTCAGAAGGAAAGTACAAAGCCTTTTCCACCTGTGGTTCTCACCTGTTGGTAGTGTCCTTGTTCTATGGGACAGGTTTTGGGGTCTATATTGCATCTGTTATTATGGACTCATCTAGGAAGACTGCAGTAGCTTCCGTAATGTACTCTGTTGTCCCTCAAATGCTGAACCCCTTTATCTACAGCCTGAGGAACAGGGAAGTGAAGGAAGCCTTGAGGAAATTCTTCAATAGGATAGCTTCTTTTCTATGATATTTCATTTATTTGGACATCAATTTCTAGAGTAAGTAAACTGACGTGATTTCTGGTGCATCAGAATACCCACTCTTTTCATAGTATATACTTCTAATACTACAACATAATCACTATGTTTTAATTGTGTCAAAACTTCACAATTATGTCATTTTCTGTGCCTCAATGACACGATCCCAGGTTTTTATACATAGTTTATATTCCTGGCTTCCCCAGAAGCAGAATCTGAACCAGAAATTGTTGTTTATGAAATTTTTTTGTAGTGTAGCCCCACCCTTGGAGGTATAGGAGAGGAACTAGTTATGAAAATACTTAAGCAATACTAGGGTGTAATTTAAAGATAAACAGCAGTTTCTACCCATAGCTGGGTCCATGAAGGTTGCATCTAAGTGTTAGTCCTAGCTAAAAAAAGGAGATGGACACTCATTTCCTGTTAAACTGTGACTGTGACCTGTTAGTCATAGTTCATATGCCTATGAGGTAAACATCACACACAGATTCAATATCATTATATATGGAATTGGCATATTTGTATAATATTAGTTGTTTGGGATGATTTTGAGAAAGTTATAACTCACCAGTGATGGTATCTTCAGACCTGACAGCACAAAGGTCCTAATATTAATGCCATACAATAATGAATAGAGTTCTTTTCCATTATAAGTATTTTCATGGAGGAAAATATGTTTGAAGAAATTGGGGCTTCTGTTGGCCCTTCATAAAACTCTTTTTATTCCAGATGCAGGGAATAGTATCCAAATCCAAAGGCAGTTTCTGGTCAAGGTAGAAGAGTATCCTTCTTTGGGCCTGTTAAATAACTTCACTATATATCAACTAGAATGAATACCTTTATTGCTAGTCCTGAAAAATTGACCAGATTCCATGCCAGTGAGATGGTGCAGTTGGTAAAGGTGTTTACTGCTATACCTGATGATCTTATTTTACCCCCTAGGTTCCACATGGGGGAAGGCGAGAACTAACTCCCATATTTTGATCTCTGAGATCCATATACAAGCCATGGAATGTTGGTGCCTACATGCACACAAACAAACAAACAAACAAACAAACAAACAAACAAATAAATAAATAAATAAATAAATAAATAAATAAATAAATAAATAAAATGTTAAGAAATGTGATGCAACCAAATCTCATCCTACTGGTAGAGTGATAGAACTGACTTATGTAAGTTGCCCTTTAACCTATACACAGGAGCCTCACATGTGTGTGCCTATACAACCCACCACAAACACACATTGCAATAAAAATACAAGTTTGGAGACTGAATTTGAATCTTGTGAGACTAAGCCTACTTTAAATGATTTATATTTTTTATAATTTTACCTGTGACTGTGTCTTCTGTAAAGTTTCTATTTTCAAATGTGCTTTATGACCCTATACCCTACACTTTTCCTCTTGAAGTTATTCCTTTAGCATTCTAGTTATATGCCACATATGAGCTTTGGAAAAGTACTGCCTCCCAAATAAGATGTATTTCATGAATTTACTTGGCCATTCATGTATTAGAAAGTAGATAATTATTCTGAATAAGTAAAACTACACAATTTTATTTCATTCTTAGAACTTTGCACAGTGTATAAATACATTAATACTCATTAAAAATTGGGCTGAAATGGTAAATGCAGAGAAGATATGGGAGAACAAGCATGGATGCAAAGAAAATAAAACATTTTCTATCTTTGTGTTTAAAGTATAGAAGATTTTTCTGATGCAGAAATTCTTAAACGTTAATGTGTGGGAGGACTTTGTAGATCACAGTAACTGCAGTATTTTAGATGCTCATTTCTATAGCTGATTTTCATTAGGGTTAGTGGTTAGGTTCCAATAACTGTCATTCTTAATAAATCCCTAGGTAATTATGCTGCTTCTATGAAATAGGAATTTGTACAACTTGTTTGTTTATTTTCCCTTATCACCACTCTTTTACATTAGGTTTAGGAAGTAGTGTGGAACTCAGAAAGCAGATATTTCAGTATTCCTTCCTGAGGGACTGATAGATCATCTAAAACTACACACCCCTCTTGTGGGTCTGTTCCTACTTAGATACTTGGTCAGTATACTAGGAATATACTGATCACCTTCTGGCTGTGGGATGTGATTGTTATCTCTGAATATCTTTCCATAATTTTCTATTGACATCAGGTTAAGCTATTCCAAAGAAAGGAATAATGTATTCAAGAAGTGAGAAAAAACCCAAGATCAAATGATTAGAAAACAAAAGATCAGATAATCATTTTCACAGGATGCCTCACCTAGATTTTAAAACAATTTATAATTATTTGAGAATTTGATACATGCCTATAATGTGTTTGCACAAATCTACTCCCATATCCTCCCCTCCAATTTCTTCCCTTTCTCTCCAAACACATCTTATTTTCATTTACATGAGTCATTTTTTAAAAACACAAAGTCCACTTAGTAGTGTCAGTGTAAATGTGTGTAGGACCATCTACTGGAACAATGAAAGTCTATTAGGAGCCTCATCTCCAAAGATAAGGGAAATTCATCAGCTAGCTACTACCGTTATGTTAATGATACCATAGCTAAAGGTATTACTTAATCTTTTCCCCACTCATGCTAGGACTTTCTTTGGCTTGATATTCTGTAGAGCTTATGAATATAGTAAAAAACCACTGTGAGTTCATGTGTGTAGTGGTGTTGGCATGTCTGGAAAATGTTTGACTGTATAAAACTATCTTATTTGGCTTTTACAATCTCTCCCTGTCTCTTTCTTGATGTCTCCTGGAGCCTCAAGGTGAATGGATGTGATATAGATGTTCCATTTAGGGCTGAGCATTCCTCAGTTTCTTATTTTCTGAATATTGACCAGTTGTGAGTTTCTATTTTAACTGCCATCTACCACAAAAAGAAATTTTCTGATGAGGATTGACAGATGCACTAATATTTGAGCATAAAGATGAAAATATATTATATCTACTAAATAGAGTAGATATTTATTATTATCTATTGCATTTTTTGAGATCATAATATAATTACATAATTTCTCTTCCATTTTCTTCTGGAAAACTCTCTCTCTTATACTTCCTTACTGTCTTTCAAACTAATTGACTCTTAATTGTTGTTACATTTATATATGTATATATATACACATGTATATTCTTAAATATAATCTTCTCAGACTGCATAATGTTATCTTTATGTATATTTCAGATCTGATGATTTGGTGTTGGATAACCAATTGGGGCTATCCTTAGAGAAGACTATTTTTTTACTCTCAGAATTCTTTAATTGCCTGTAGTTCTTTGTGTAGGGCTGAGGCTTTGCATTCTTTCATTAATCCACTTTGAGATGTCTATTGGTGTCATCCTAGTTCAGCTCATGTTTAGGCAGTCATGTTGATGAAATTTTATGGGTGTAACTTCTGACATTACTAGGAGCCACAATTTCCCAGAAAACTTCCTCTTCCTCTGAATCTTACAAATTTTCATCCCCCTCTTTTGCGATGTTGACTGAGCCCTGGGTGTGAGAGTGTTTTGTAGATGTACCCTTGAATTGCCCAGATCTTTTTGTTAATTGTTTGCTTTGCTTAAAAAAATCCCCTGCAACACTGGTCTATGACAACTCTTTGCTCATTTGTCGGATACTAGTGTGCACAATAAACACAAGCCTGGACTCTGTTTACTGATCACACTCTTTACGTTAGCCTTTGGTATGTATCACTTCACAGCCTCAGCCCTGGGGTGTTCAGCTTCTCTGATTTGGAATGTTACACAATTAATCTCATTATATTAGTTTTATCTCATGTTAAAATTAAATTATGTCATTTTCAGGAAATTCATGTAGCTGGACATCATCATATAAATCAAAATAAGCCAAACTCAGAATAACAAGTATCCCATGGTTTCTGTCACATGTAGAATCTAATTTAAAAGAAAAGAAGAAAAATAAGTAGAAGTGAGTGTGTCATTTCTGTATGTCTCTCTAACAAAAATGTATGGACAAAGCAATTGAGAGGATGAAAGGTTTGTCTTGACTCAAGTTTCAGGAGCTTTCCATGTGTTGTGGTAAGAAAAGCATTTTGAGCTTCTCAATCTATCATAGAAGTATCTGATAGCAGTATTCCCTATATCTGTGCAACAAAAGCAGAAGAAATATAATCAAGAGCTGGATAATCTTCAAGGGCCCACAAAACTAAGAATGTAAGAACTATAGGCTGTGGCTGGCTACAAGAAACAGTAGTCTTTGTGTATACAGAAGGGCAGTTGCACATGTGAATTCACAGCTGTTGAGACAGTCTGAACAAGACCTGTATAGACATAGCCTACACAAACTATGTCATAGAGAGGTGACATAGAACCAAAGTTTCATCTTTTTAAAATCAGGTCCTGGCAGTTGGTAACTACTGAAAGAGGGGGAATCACTTTTCTCTAAGGTACAGCCCCTGATGGGTTGACCATCCTCCAGTGAAGACCATATATCTAAGAGTACATGGGCAGCACAAGCTGTTCTTGAATTTTTAAAAAGATTGGACACAGAGTTGAGTAGGTAGGGAGTAGAGATTGATCTTGGTGGGGTTGGAGGGAGGTCATGAATATGATGAAAATGCATTGAATGAAATTATCAAATAACTAATACAAAATAAAAAAATATATTATGAAGAGAATGCGAATCTCCCATATAGGATGTCTAATCTCAAGTGGCAAGCCTTGAAGACATGTGTATAAACAATGCTGAATGGACTTAGTAGGTTATATATACATGTGTATACATACATGTGATTATATATATATATATGCAGACATGTACTTATAATAAAGAAGAGATCACGAATTTGAGAAGGTTGGAGGAAAAAAGAGGAGTTGGAGGTAGGAGGGATGGAAAAGAGTAACATAGATGCAATGCCCATGCTTGAAATTCTCAAAAAAACAAAATAATGGAAAAATAAATTATAAAAATTAATGAACTGTTGTTGGCATAATAGAATGAAAGAATCTCAAAACAAGTATTATAAATTCAAGATAAAAAGGAAAGTATTTTTCTAATGGATATACTACTGCCTGTTATGATCAAGATTTTTCTGGTGTATAGCCACATTTTGCCTAAATATGTATACTTATATGAACACATATAAATACATAATGTCAAATATGTAAAATTGTACATAGTTAAGTATATAATGCTTATTTCCTATAAAATAACTTTAATAAAACTACTAAGAACAGATGTGTAATTTTGCATTTGATTATGCAGGATATATCAGTAACTGTTCAAGATAACACACTTAAACAGAATCTATGCTCTTTGTGTCATTTATAATATTAAACCTGAAATTTTTTACTTTTACTGTACATTCATTATTTTGTGATTTAGGTCAATACAAGTAGTGAATATAAGTACTCAGACAAATAAAATGTGTATGTAAATATAAGTGTGTGTTAAGTGTTCCTGATTCAATTCTTAAGATAGGGTCATCCTTAAATATGTCAAAATGAATGATAAAATCAAATGAAGGAAAAGATACATGTTGATGTGTGCAAAGTACATGGTATGGCAATGACTAAGAAAGAAGGAAGAGGGGGAGGAAATGGCATCTCTGAAAACTTTCCAAGTAAGGGAATTAGCTAAAAAGATAAATCACTCAGTATTGCTACCTAAAACTCTGTGCTGCCTTGTAATCTCCTGAAACCAAAGAACTTCACTAATGAGGAGCTTTGGCTGTTTAAGCCCCAAAGGCCCCAGTATATGAAGAGAGTCTATTGCAGCTCTTCACTCATTGAACTTCGTGAAGTCAACAGGCAGCATTCTAAACCCCAGAATGAAAAATTACCATTTGTAGGCAGGACTAGGTGATTTCTTTGTTTGTAAATAAGTTCCCCCAAATTGAAGTCAGCTTGCATCAAAATTCCTTTTATTTAATTTTACTTTCTTAAGAACTTCATTCATGAGTACTGCATCTACACCACTCTAGGCCATTCCACTCTTGACTATACCTTTGACCCAATCCCCAAAGTTTGAAGCTGTTATTTTATATTTGGATTTAAAACCTATTGGGTTTGGTTTAGTGGGAGAAGGAAATAACAGAGGATAATGTGTGGTAGAATATGATAAAAATACAATATATATAATATAATGCAATATAATATGATTTTGAAAGACTAAATAAAAACTTAAAAGTGGCCTCTTTCAATATTACACACCTGTTGTTTCATTCCATTCCCACTGCATTTACAAACAAGTTGAATTATTTACCTATAATTTGTTTTAACTTATTTAAACATTGCTAATTTTTGTGACCCATAAATTTTCTTTCAGTTTTGCCTGAATAATTACTTGGTACATGTGTATTTTTATACTAAATTTCTCACTTTGATTATGACAATTACATGTTATAAAGAAGCCTATGGCTAATAACTCTGAACAACTACTAAAAACTCACATACATGAAGACTTCATATCTATATAAACATGAATAAATAAACAAATTAATTAATATTTAGAAATTTAAGTTGGGCCTTGATGGCACATGCCTTTCATCCCAGCACTAGGAGGCAGAGCCAGGTGGATATCTGTGAGTTCAAAGCCAACCTGGTCTACAGAGCAAGATCCAGGACAGGCACCAAAACTACACAGAGAAACTCTGTCTTGAAAAACCAAAAAAAAAAAAAAGAAGAAGAAGAAATTTAAGTATACATTTGGTGAAGAAGCACATGAAAGAATCCTTAATTTCATTATTTATTAGAGATATGCAAATTAAATTTGAATAATAAAAATATGAACTCTTAGAAAGGCAATGACTTATGAGAAGGAATGATAAATTTAAACAAAAGAAGAATGAATATGAACACAGTGCCTTATTTACACATATGAAATTGTCTTAATGAAGTCTATAGTTTGTTGCAAAGAATATACACTAATATAAATAGAAAAATAAAAACTAACAGTTCAATGTACAACACAGATACAGAGAAATGAAATTTTTCATATAACTCTGGTAAGAATACCTAATGGTATAATCATGTTAAGAAGGACATTGGTCAGTTTCAAATAAAATAGTACTATATCTAACTAGTGATTCATATTTCTCTTTTTATTGTACATCACATAGAAATAGATGTATCCATGAAAAGATCCATAGCTAAATATTAAAATTAGTTTTCATTGTAATAACTGACTGCTGAGGACAACTCAGTTCTCTAGCAATAGGTGAATTGGTGAACATATCAGGGAACATTCAATTAATGGAATTGCCTTGAGATATAAAATTAAGGAGCTATTGCTATAAAATTATGCAAGGATTGCAAAATACAAATGATGAATAGGTTGACAAAACAGTTTTAAAAGGATATAACTTAGAAAATAATGTTAAAACCCATATAGAAAAGCTACAGGATAGTCAAAATAATTCTAAGCATCATAATATTCCCCAAATTATAGTGCAGAGTCACATGACAAAGGTAGTATGAAACCGGAACCATAACAGATAACAGTATCATGAAGCCTAGTGGAGACCCTGTGAAACAAAGCTACACAGGTACAGTTCTTTAATTTTTGACAAAGATGACAAAATCCAACATAAAATGAGAACTTTTTCAACAAATGATGCAGGGAGACTCTATATTCACGTGTAGAGGACTAAATTAGATAAAATATCTCTGGCTGGAGAAAATGTATAACGAATCAACGATTATCATGTAAGACCTGCAATACTGAAACTGAGAAGCTGTGGTTACTAGTTCCAAATCTTTGGACGTAAGTATATGACATGGAGTAACCCTGGAAACTAGCAAAAGTATAATGTAGAGTGGCTTTAAAGGGGAGTAACAGGCTACACATAGTAAAATGCTAAAAATAGGGAGGAAGCTGGACTGGAGAGGGAGGAAGGAGATCAAAACAACTGAAGAAGGAGGGAGGAGTACAGATAACATCCAACTTGTTTGACAAATGCTTCAGGAATCATATTATTTTATCTTTACCTAAAATTATACATAATACAAATAAGGGTTATGTATATACACAAATATATAAGATATATAAGGTAAATGGAATTATACCACTTGTGCTGAAAATGCTCTACACAAGCATCATAGACTAACAGAAATCTCAGTACCAAACATGAGAAAATTCAACTTTTAATGGTTGGTCAGTGTAGTTTGAAAGGTTCCCCAAATAATATAGGCTATTTTTGTTGTCCATTGATGCCTCTCAGTGGTTGAAGGTAAGCCTCTGTTGCTGAAGTCACTGTGCATATAGGTCAAGGACTAAGGTGATCTGAACTGGATATAACCTGAAGGCCTTTTTTTGTACAGTCTAGCTTCCATAGTACCAGACCAATGGAGGAAAGCAATTAATAGTCTTAGTCAGCTGTAACCCCCTACAAACCATAACAATGACCAGGATGGCAAAATATTCATTAAATTGCAATTGTGGTGGGCCTTAATAGGAGAGAAGGGGCTAGTCTTACTGAAACTTGATATACTATAACTGTTGAATATGCATGGGAGGACTGCCCTTTTCTGAAGAGAAAGGAGGAGAAGTGGATGGGAGAGAAGGGAAGGTTGTTGGGGAGGGACTGGGAGGCAAGGAGGGAGGGAAGGAAAACTGTGATCAGGATGAAAAAATTAATTGATTAATGAAAATAAAAAATTTAAAAAGTGCAATGGTGAGACTTACATGTTGGTGGTGGCCAACAGCTGTCTAACTGGATTGAAGGCCCTGTTAACCACAGAAACACTATGCCTGCTACAAGAAACTTAGCCAACTACTTGGGAGTAGGGACCTCCTGGACCCTAGGAGAGAATCTACTACTCCTAGTTTTCTTGTCTGCATAATTCCTTAACTATATTCTAAATGTTATCCCTATAGTCATAGATAAATATAACTCTCACTCCTTCAAAGAAGATTCTCTGTCCATCAAGTGGAAACCACTACAGAGACAGTACTAAGATGAACAAATTGTGGGGATGGCTTCAATGAGTATATCTGCTGGCACAGCCACATCTGAATGGAATGGCAGAAGTCATGAAGCCAGCACAGTTGCTTGACAAAGATATAGCAAAGATGAGTCACATGATGGCTGCCATGTCACCTTTGGTTTTCATCTCCACCTGTTACATACTTGGGCACTTTTAATATTTGTACAATTTGGGGATATTGGGTTGATGGAAAATTTCTTATGAATCATTTATGCCTTCTCCCAGGAATGTTGCTTCTAAGTTTCCCCAGCACAGTCCTGATCATACTATTCCCCCTGGTTTTAGGGAGATATCCTTATATACTTGAAGGTTTTCCTTACTCCTTGGAGGTTGTGACACATAAAGAAGCCAGAGATCTCTTCATGAGGCTATGAGACATTCTTGAAACATCTGTCCCTGTACTTACATAGGAACAAGATACTCAAAACAAAGTAAACTCAAAAGGTCAACAAGATCTGGTGGGCTGGAAGAGTTGGCCACAGTTCAGATTATAAGCCTCTTCCTACTGTACACTCAGACAATTATGTGGCACACAACTCTGACCTACACAGAGACATATTGATGAGCAAAGTATGGAGTGGAAAGATGATAAAAGTATGAAATGTCAGGACCTCCCTCTCTTAGAAAAGTTAGCTTATGCAGAGCCATATAATGTCACATGACCTAGGAACAACAGAATGCCAGGATTAGACATATAGACAAATTCTCTAAAGATATAAATGTGAACATTGATTGTATTATGCCAGAATTTGAATAATAACTGCTTTGGCCTGAGGATTTTTTCTAGGCTCTTTGACCACTAAGAGTTAATAATATACTGTTTGGGACATGTCAAAATGCCCAGAGTAGCTTGAAGATTTTGTTTTGGTCTAGTGTCCGTGAAGCAACCAAAGTTACCAGCCTGAGCACAGGCTGTCATATGCCTCTAGATTCTCAAAAATTGGTTTATGGGGTTAATGAGTAAAAATGATAACTCTGTTTATTAATGATGTCAAAACTTGAGGGAAATGATTGGAAGTGATAACTCTGTTCCATCATAGTTTATTAATGATGACTAAAAGATGAGCAAAAGGAAGCGAAACACATGTCCAAAACCAAAAATGATATGATCTATGTTTTGGAACATTATGAATGTATCCCTGATTACTAAATTCTGTATAAATAAAAAAACATTCTGACTGCTAGTCAGTCATGTTGCAAGATTCTGCCAACCACCATGCCTGGCTCACTTCCTTGTCTCATCAACCTCTTACATCTTCTGCTGATACCTGTCCCATTGGGGATGACTCCTGTATGTTTCCTCTGTCCATCTCTCCTAAAATGAAACTAAGATGTATCCCGTGTCTGATTCCTCTGTCGCTACTCTTTCATCCGCACATCTTCAGACCCTGCCCTCATCCGGAGCTGGACTCTGGCAATCTGCATCATAACATCTCTATCTATAGCTCAGAGAATATTATGGAGGAGGGAACAGATATATTTCAGTAGTCAGATTTTCAGGAAATCTGTTGTATGACTGTCCTTTATAGAAATGACTGAATAAAGAAGACCAAAACAAAGACAAAGATATAGCAACACAGAAGGGAAAAATACCATGGGTTCTATGCATGGGCAAAGAAGTACAGACAACTAATGACTTCTGAGAGGAAGAGAATTACCCTCTCCCAGTGCTAAGCATGCTGATTGGTTATTCTATACAAAGTTTTTTTTAGCAAAAACAACAGACTAATCAGGCTTTATTTATATATTTTTGCACATTAATAGTCGAAGAAAAAGAAGATATAAATTTGAGAATGGGGATAATATTGGAGGGACTAGGGAGAGAAAAGAAGGTAAGAATGTAATCACATTTTAATTAAAAGTGAAAAAATAAAACGTTTTCCACACAGTCTCCTTACTACCACTCGTATTTAATGTGTATACACACACACACACACACACACACACACACACACACACACATATACATATATATAATGTTTGCAAGAGTAACTATTTTCCATACTTCTTATATTGTGGTTAAGATAGGGTAATGTCAAAAATTCAGTAACAAAGTAAAGATGTTCTGATGTTTGCAAAGGGTAATTGAATTTCATGTGATAGAAAGTGGGTAGGAGGAAGAAGGTATCCACTTGTCCTGTGTGTTGGAAGAAACCCCCAAAGCAATGTTTACCTTTATTCAGGTTTGTTCCATAAATATTTGTGCTGCTTTGTAATCACAGGGGAATGGAAGTGTCTGACTAATGAGGTACTCTGGATATTAATCCCCAAGGGCCATGCACACTGCAAGTAGTCTGCTGGTGACCATCTACTTATTAGTTTTGTACAGGTAGTAGGTAGCTTTCCTGACCACCACTCTTGGTGACTAACCTTTCTCCACGAGGTCACTGTACCTCCCTGTCTTTCTGTGTTCCCCATAACAAAGCTTCCATTTTTTTCCCTGAAATCCAAGGAAGAACTGAATGTCATTCTCTAATCTTGAAACCCAGGTAATCTGAAATCACTTTCATTATCTTCAGTACTACTGACAGGCCAAATCTATAGGTCAATTCAGGAATGTGTGGGATAAGGAAATTCCAGATATCTGAATAATTTTCAGTCATCTTCTCATGCTTGCCGCTACTTTTATGCCAATATTTGAGCAACTTTCATTCTGCTAATTTTTTGCACTAAATCTAATCTCATTGCTAATCTACTCTTTCTACTGTGTGAAGGATCTTCCCCGATTAACTGAATTATAAATCATTTGACAGTGGTCAAATTACATAGTGAAGTGATATCTAAGTTTTCACTTATTGACTCTGAAAAAAAATTTAGACAAAATTTTGAATGAGGTTGTTCTCTTGTATTATTAATAAAAGCTGACTGCAAGGTTACACATTAGCATAAACTTTTTTGTGTTCATCAGATATTTATATTTTAAAAGTAAGAAGAACTCTGAGTACAGGTAAGACAATCATATTGAATTATGTCCATAAGTCAATCATGATACTTTTGCCACCAGATCTGATTTTTCTATACAAAATTAAATATAATAATTTAATGTATCCTTTACATTGCACTCCATTTTATCCTTTCACAGAGAAAAATACACCATATAATTTAATTATTCTTAATATGTTATTCTAAATAATCCTGCAGATTTCACATTTGAGTATTTACATATTAATATAATCTTATAAATGTCCTATTGGACAAAAAGATAAATGTACATAAGCTCTACAATAAATCAAATTACTATTAATGATGTAGAGAAAAACATATTATTAAAATCAATGAGAATAGGCATAGACAGCAAATGGAATTAAAATGAAAAGCAAAGACATTGTTCACAGATTTAAAAAATTAAGTGAGCTGAAAATCTTAAGAGAATAGAGAATTTTAACTTTTGCATCCCCTTGAGGAAACAAAAATGCATAATTCACACATGATCTAGAGAAATAAATGTGTGTCATTTCATGTTTAATAACACTTAGCCAAAATATCCAACATAGTCTAATTTAATGTTATTGATGATTTTATTGCTTTCAGCATTTTTGTGAGTAGTTTAAATATTTTATAAGATATTATAATTAAATTATTTAAAATGTCTTAAAAGTTTATTATACTATAGGTTCCTGTTAGGAAAATTATGTATGTATTAGAATAATTATTTACATTTATATGGCAACTATAAATTTTATAATTTGGTATCACTGTATGCACGTGAGAAAATACTAGCATCAGTGTTATTTATTGAATTGAGTACTTTTCTTGCTTCTTTGCATGCAATATTCTCAATGGTAATTTTAATACATGATTCTTCACTTAAATTTGATATTATTTTAAAGATGATCTATTTTTGATTCTTTTTAATTTTTATTTTTGAGACTATAATAGAATTAAAAGTTATATCCGTTCTCTTTCTTCTTCCAAACACTCCAATATACTTTCCCTGTTCTCTTTCAAATTAATGCCTCTTTTTTTCACTAATTGTTATTGCACAAATATATGTACATGCAAATGAATGTATATTCCTAAATATAATGTGTGCAGTCCCTATAATGTTACTTGTATGCATTTTTCAGGGGTGATTTTTTTGGCACTGGACAACCAATTGTTATACTCCTCCAGTGAGAAGACTACCTTTATCACTCCCAAATTTCCTCAGTTGCCAATAATTCTTTGTGTAGGGCTTCTTTTATATCTTGTCTTGTTAAACCCGTCACTTCTCTTGTATACTATATTGTGAAAAGTGGTCTGATTATGTTTATGGCATAAATAAATCACAGCAGACATGCTAAATGACAATTACATGTCAAATACTTTTATTAAAGATTTTCATTTTGTTTTCTCATGCTTGTCCTTTCCACATTAAATTAAGATTTTATAATGATTTTCTGTTATATGAATGAGAGAATGGAAACATCTGACACAATTGAAAACTATTTCCATGTTTACAAACTGGACTCTGAAGCCAAACTTAGATGTGTCCAATGTAAAATACCAACTAAGGCTATATTTTGCCTAGATTTAGTATGATTTTTTTATTCCTGAGACTTTGGAGATGTTTTAGTTTAAAAACTACATATAATTTTTTTATTCTTATTTGGTTCTTGAATATAAGAAAAGTCGATCACTACAATAAAGTGTGTAGTAAAGAGAAGGATACGAAGAAAAGAAGTAGAAGGCAGAGTATGGGGGTGAGGAATGAGAGCAAAAGTCAGAATAAGCTTGTACCTTGGCATTTGTGACCAATCATCTGTGTTTTCCCTTTCAGACTCTAGTAAATTATGGAATTAGAAAACCAGACAGATGTAATAGAATTCTTTCTCTTGGGACTCTCAGAGGATCAAGAACTTCAGCCCCTTCTCTTTGGACTGTTCCTGCTTATGTACCTTGTAACAGTTTTTGGGAACCTGCTCATCATCCTGGCCATTGTCTCTGACTCCCACCTCCACACTCCAATGTACTTCTTCCTCTCTAACTTATCCTTCACTGATATCTGCTTCAGCACCACTACTGTCCCCAAGATGCTGGTAAACCTTCAGCGACAGAGCAAAGCCATCAGTTACACAGGCTGCATTACCCAGCTCAGCTTTGTCTTACTTTTTGCTGGAATGGAAAACTTTCTACTTGCAGCAATGGCTTATGACCGTTATGTGGCTATCTGCACTCCACTTCACTACACATCTATCATGAAATTCCACCTGTGTTTTCTGATGATTTTATTCTCTTTGTGCATTAGCATTATGGATGCCCTTCTGCATGGTTTAATGATTTTGCGTCTATCTTTCTGTACATATCTTGAAATTCCCCACTTCTTCTGTGAACTTGATCAGATCATCAAGCTTGCATGTTCTGACACTCTCATCAATAACATTCTGGTATATACAGTGACTAGTGCATTAGGTGGTGTGCCCCTACTGGGGATCATTTTCTCTTATTTTAAAATTATCTCTTCCATCCTGAGAATGCCATCACCAGGAGGTAGGTATAAAGCTTTCTCAACATGTGGGTCTCATCTGTCAGTTGTTTCCTTGTTCTATTGGACAGCTTTTGGTGTATATATTAGTTCTGCATTTACAGAGTCACACAGAGAGACTTCTGTGGCATCGCTGATGTATACTGTGCTCCCTCCAATGCTGAACCCATTTATCTACAGTCTGAGGAACACAGATATGAAGAAAGCTTTGAGGAAAATTATCTAAACATATGTTTTCTTAATATTGCATCATAGCTTTGAACCTGGCCTTCTGAACTGACTCAGGGAACACTGGGAGAGCTAAACAGCAACTCCTCAACCATTTGTTTGTCTTAGAATAGTGACTAGATACCATAATATCTAAGGGTTTTTATCCTTGTATATGAAAGTTTATGTTGGTCTTCTCTGGTTTTTGGAAATTTTGAAGTACTATGTGGAAATTTTGACATTAATTTCTTGAATAGTGTCCACAGAAGCAAACTCCGAACGATGGATTCTGGATGTAATTATCTGAGGCAGGTTACTCATTATATTATTTGCAGTATTACATTAAAAATTAAGCTAAATGAATATTTTATTTTATTGAACCTACTACATATTCATGGGTATTGCCATTTATATGACTTCCTGAATTTATTCTAATAAGTTGATTTAACACCCACATTAATCTGAATTTTTCAGTGAGGCTACAATGCTGAATTATCTGTAGAAGCTTCTGTTGAACTGAAAAAAGAACGGAAGAGCTATGTGTTGTTGTGAGATGGTGCTGAAGGCTGAGGGCTCTTTAGTGGAGGTTAACTTTATAGTAGCAATACTTCCTGCACTTGTATTCTCCATCCGTGAAACTACTCTATATTATGAATTGCATTTATTGATAGGGCTATAAAGTTTTGAGTTTCTATGCAAAGATAGCAGCAACTTACAGGTTTTATGAAGGTAGAAATAGGACAAATGGGGAGCAAGAAGTCTTATCTGAGTATTCTAGAGGAGAATCTCCTACTGTGAATTCTCTAATGCGGTATAATTTCTAAACACATTCTAAATGTTTATCCTTATACCTACATGTAAGTGTAACTCTCACCTCTCATCCAAGAAAGTTCTTTTTGTGGCAGATTAAGAGCATTAGAGAAAGAAACAACTGGTCAAAATGAAAAGAACAACCGGCTGTGTGATACCAAATCTCAATACATAAAAAGCAAGCACAACTCCTACATTGAAGGCTCAAGAAACATTACAAAAAATGGAGGAGGGAATTTGTAGGTGGCAGATAATCAGGACATCTGCTACAAGACAGTGTGTCCTTTACATGACAGGGAAGCTGCTCCCAGGAAATATCAAGAAGACTTGAATAATGATAACAACATTAGCATGCTAATATGGATGAACGACATCTCATAAGACACAGTCCCTAGATAAAGAGCTACAGCTTCAGGAAACTGTCAGCTGAAAGAGAGACTATCATTCTCCTCCAGGAATGAGTCTCTTCATAGGTGATCTGATCACAAGAAGTCAGCCCCAAATGTATATACATATGAACAACACTAAATGAACACAACTGGTTTCATATATATATGTATATATGTGTGTGTGTATACATTATATATTAACAATAATTAAACAATAATCTATGAATTTGAAAAGGAGTAAGAGAGACAGAAGAGGACTGTCAGGGAGGAGAAGGGGAGAATGGTGTAAATATAATACTTACATATAATATTTTCAAAAATATATATTAGAATTTTACTGAATTAAGATAGTCATTTAGAGTAAATTAAAGTCCAGGAAGGCACATCCAGATATATCCTAATCAGGTTCATTCTTCTTTTGGTTATATTCTTTCTAAGGCTGTTTTACCCTGCTGATATCTGGTCTATTGCTGGTATAATAGATATTATATCTTGCTTGAGTACTGTTTATTAAAATTCTCTATTAAGAGAAACGATGTTCTCTAAAGATATCTAAAAATCACCCTTTCACATATCATCATCCAGAACCTGCTATGTACTCATTTGTAAATGAATTTCTGGTCAGACAGATGAGATTATCATGAGTCATTAAAAAGCATCTACATGGTTCATGACCATTACTTGTTCTATGAATTGTCCACAGTCTTTGTAGAAACATGCATTTGTGGAATCCAAAAAGGTTGTCAGTGTTTTAGAATGTATCCTGTTCTTTTGGTAATAAATTACATTTCTATCAGATATTTATTTACAGGTTTGCTTCACAAGTAAACTGTGTTGATTATAGTTTTAATAGAGTTTATTATTCTCAGTAGAACTATTGACAAATGTCATAGACATTTACTAGGCATTTGACTAATGTTGATGCCTTCTTATTTATTACTAATGATAAATGATTAATTTTCACTTCCTCCTTCAATCATTATATCTGATTACTCAATCATTATGTCTGAATTACTAATTTCAATACTATGATTGTAGAAAATGAAAAGTTTTATTTAATAAAAATAGTGAGAACTTCTTTGTAGAGTTTTGTATACATGGATTAAAGTTTTTAAATGAAAGTATAGTAAAATAAAGAAAATATGCATATAGAAGCTGCATTTAATGTTGGAACTCTGAGAATTTTCAAGATTTCTCACAGTGATGTCTGTTCCAATTAGTTCTTACAAATATTTCTTCAGGACATTTCCTGAACTAGCATACAGACCATTATTCTACTAGTTTCTCTAGACATCCACCATCCAGAATACTTTTTTATAGTTCTGGATGCAGTAGTGTGCAACTGTTACATTACTGTGGTATTAGGCATGAGGAAAGAAGACAGGGGAACAAGTAGGAAACTAGAAATGATAATGTCTAATGTATACATGTATGGAAATATTATAAAGAATTGAGTAACCTGTGCAATTGATAGGTGTCAATAATGTGATTAGTAATATATAAATGCAATTTTAACAATAAAGATCATCTTTAGAATTGTCTATTTAATATTGATGAAATATGACACTCTTTAGCATGCAAAGATTTTTTACTGGAGTTAGGTGAAGACACACTTCCAAGCAAATTAGGAGACATTATGTTGTTCAGCATGCTCTTTATTCACGTTTATTTGGGAAGTATATTACAGACAGTTGTACTGAAATAATATATTAATTTTTTTGTTAATCTTTTTATTGGGTCAGATTCTACATATATGCCAGTATTTCATTTTAAATACAATGTGACCTATAAATTTGTCAGGGTTAGCTTGTCAAAGTTTGTATCTTAGTGAAGAAATTTATGTCTTGGTTTGCTCAATATGGGGTATTACAAAATTATTAATCTTATTTTTTTAAATGGCATAGTTTCCCCCTTTACTTTGTTCCTTCCATGTCCTCCCAGATAAGCCTCCTTTCTCTCTTTCAAATTCATGAACTCCTATGACAGTAGAATATTCTTAGAATATCTGTTGCATGCTAAAAATCTGGAACATTTCCTGTGCCACATGACTAGAGTTAAAAACACAGCTAGAGGTCACTTAAGACTTAAGACTCTACAGTGTACTCAAACTGTTTGCTTAAGCTGTCTTTAAGAGAAAAATGTAAGGGTAACTTTGCTTTTAATTTCCCATGTGATGAGAATGCTTAGCTGAAATCTTAAGTTATATACCCTTCCATGACCATGACCTAGAGCAATGCATGTTTATTATTTCCTGAAAGCAGAAAATACAGAACTTGAAAACAATTCTTTCCTCATGTGATGCTTTCTATGTTGTTCAATAAATACTGAGTAAACTCCTTTGTTAGGAACACACAATGCTCATACACAGACATGACAGACACCATTTGCATATTTATAGAGAGACACACAGAGGGACAAGACACACAGTAACACAGCCGCAGATTCACAAGACAAGCTTCAGGTGGCCACAGATTCAAACTCATACAATAGAGATGCAGAGGGTTGAAGACATAAGGAGCATTAAGTAGAGAATTCTGGACTCATTCTTTGTTAAATTAATCCAGGGAAGAGCTGTTATTTCTTTCCTTAATGGGATGTTTATGCATTATTGGTAACTGAGAGTTAATCACTACTGCATTATAATCTATGCAACTCCCTTTTCATTAATTTTTGTTGTATGCATATATGCATATACATACATATTATGAAATACATAAAGATACTCTGATTAGTCTGTGTAATGTAAATTGTGTAAAAATGGCTGGGCGGTGGTGGCGCATGCCTTTAATCCCAGCACTCGGGAGGCAGAGGCAGGCGGATCTCTGTGAGTTCGAGGCCAGCCTGGTCTACAGAGCGAGATCCAGGAAAGGTGCAAAGCTACACAGAGAAACCCTGTCTCGAAAAACCAAAAAAAAAAAAAAATTGTGTAAAAATGTTTCAGGGATTACCATTTGGTATTGCGTATCTAAATGGTATGCTGTTCTTGAGGAAGATTATTTCTCAGACACCCAGTTACAGCCCCTCAAGCCACAGGAGTGCCCAGGCCCCTCCCCTGAGGACCTCTAACTGCCAAGTTTTACCTACAGAACACTCTAACTGCCCTAACTGCTGGACCCTGCCACTACCCTACAGAGTGAAAGCCAATCTCTGGACCTGAAATCCCACCAATCTCTAGCCTGGAAGCTTCACCCTGAAAAGTTCCACCTGCCCCCCTAAGAAACTATATAAGCCCTGCCTCCTGCTCAGTTCTCTGCTGCTACTTGCTGTAGCAGAGGCAGCCACCCTCCTGTTTTTTTACCTCCCCAAAAATTTCTTGGGTGAGGTTTGTTGTGTGATGTGACTTTGTGGTATTCCTTGACTCCCATCTGAGCTGTAATGCTTACACCCAGCATTGCAGAGTTCAGGCCCCATGGGCTTCCCCTCATCCACTTAAACGTGTATATTATTATTTTTCTTGTTCGGCTCATATTTAAGTTGTCATTTTCATGAGCTTTCTATGGGCATATCCTCCGAATTTACTATGTGATATTCAATCTTACAGCAATCTCACAGATCTCTGGCTCTTATAATCTTGCTACTCTCCATTCTGCAATGTTGAGACTCTCAGTAATGGTCTACATCTGTTGCAAATAGACGTTTTCTTAATTGTGGGTGAGGACTACAGTTATCTGTATGGACAAATATTTAGAATGTAGTTAGGAAGTGGTGGTTTTAGATTCTCCTCCAAGGTCCATAACCTCACTTGGGTAGTGCAGGGTAGTTGCCTAGGTTTCTTGTACCAGAAACAGTTTCCCTCTTGTTTAATGGGATTTAAGGACAATTAGAGAGGTGTTGGCTACTAAAAAGCTGTGTGGCACCACTGTATCCTTAGGGTTAACATGCTATGCTGGTTATTGTTGTAATTCATTCCCATTGCTGGGTGGAATTTTTGCTTGCTTCCCTTCTTTGGAAGCTTGCGTTGTGCCTTATGGTTCCATGGAAGCTAGTCTTCAAGGAGGAATCATTCTGGTAAGTTCCAGCTGAGGATTCTCTGATCTCTGTGTCTCAAAGGCATAGTGCCTTCAGCCATAGGGATTTACCTTTAATCTTTGGAGGCAACCAAAGGCAATAGAAATAAATAAATAGATTGTGTGTTTTGGGAGTCTCTTGGACATACCCAGCCAACAATTCAAAAGAGGGCTTCAAATGACAAGTGTTAATATTTGTGTTAGACTGTCTTTGGCTCCTGGATATTGGAAGGCAAGTTAAGAAAACTTCATTTAAATCATTAATGTATTTTATTATTATTTTTAAGCATTTTTATTCATTTTACATACCAACCACAGATCTCCCTCTCATCCTCCTTCAGCTTCCCACTGACCCACCCCACATCCCTCCTCCAAAAGGGTAAGGCTTCCAGTGGGGAATCAGAAAAGCCTCGTACATTCAGTAGAGGTGGGACCAAGCCCTTCCCCTCCGCATCAAGGCTGAGCAATTACCCACCATAGGTAATAGGATCCAGAAAGCCAGCTCATACACCAGGGATAGATCTTGACTCCACTGCCAGGAGCCTTTCAAACGGACCAAGCTACGCAATTGTCTCCCTTATGAAGAGGGCCTAGTCTGGTCCCATGTTGGCTCCACAGCTGTCATTCTAAAGATCGTGAGTTCCCATGAGGTTGGTTCAGTTGTCTCTATAGATATCCCCATCATGATCTGGACCCTCCTTGCTCATATAATACTTTTCCCTGTCTTTGACTAGACTCCCAGAGATCAGCCTGGTGCTTGACTGTGGATCTCTGCATGTGCTTCCATCAGTTGCTGGATGAAAGCTCTAGGATGACAGTTAGGATATTCACCAATGTGATTACCAAAGCAGTCCAGTTCAGCCACACTCTCCACTATTGCTAGTAATCTAATCTGGGGATGTCTTTGTGGATGCCTGGGAATTTTCCTAGCACCAGGTTTCTCCCTAACCCTATAATGTCTCCCTCTTTGAAGATATCTCATTGCTCTCCCACTCCGTCCCTAACCCAGTTCGACCATCCTGTTCCCTCATGTTCTCACCTCACATCTAGTATCTAGTAGATGCTTTACATCTAGTATCAACTTATGAGTGAATACATAGCATGTTTGTTTTTCTGAGTCTGGGTTACACAACTCAGGATGATATTTTCTAGTTCTATCCATTTGCCTGCAAATTTCATGTCATTGTTTTTTACAGCTGAGCGATACCCCATTGTGTATATGTACCACATTTTCTTTGTTCATTCTTCGGTTGAGGAGCATCTAGGTTGCTTCCTTGTTCTGCTATTACAAATAACGCTGCTATGAACATAGATGAACAAGTGTACTTGTGATATGATTGGTAATCACTTGGGTATGTACTCAAGACTGGTATCATTGGGTATTGAGGTAGAATGATTCCCAATTTTCTGTGATGTTACCATACTGATTTCCAAAGAGGCTACACAAGTTTGTACTTCCACCAACAGTGGAGGAGTATTCCCCTTGCTCCACATCCTCTCCAACATAAGCTGTCTTCAGTGTTTTTTATCTTAACCACTCTGACAGGTGTAAGATGGTATCTCAGAGTCATATTGATTTGCATTTCCCTGATGACTAAGGATGTTGAACAGTTCCTTAAATACCTTTCAGACCTTTGAGATTCTTCTTTTGAGAATTCTCTGATTAGCTCTGTACCCCATTTTTAATTGGATTGTTTGGTGTTTTGATGTCTAGTTTCTTGAGTTCTTTATACATTTTGGAGATCAGCCCTCTGTCAGATATGGTGTTGGTGAATATCTTTTTTCATTATGTTTGCTTTTGTTTTGTTTTATTTACAGTTTCCTTTGCCTCACAGAAGCTTCTTAGTTTCAGGAGGTTCTATTTACTAATTGTTGCTCTCAGTGTTGTACTACTAGTGATATATTTAGGAAGTGATATCCTGTGCCAGTGAGTTCAAGTTTACTTCCTATTTTTTCTTCTTAAGATATTTTTTATTCATTTTACATACCAATCATAGGTCTCCCTCTTCCCTCCTCTTGCCCCTCCATCTTCGCCCAGACCCACCCCACTATTCCCTCCTACAAGAAAGTAAGGCCTCCCATGGGGAGTAAGCAGAGCCTGGTACATTCAGTAGAGGCAGGTCCAAGCCACGCCCCCTGTGTCAAGACTCTGCAAGGTGTCCCACTATAGATAGTGGGCTCCAAAAAGCCAGGTCATGCACCAGGAATGGATCCTGATTCTACTGCCAATGGGTCCCTTAAGAAGATCAAATTATAAAACTGTCTTGCTTATGCAGAGGGCCTGATCTAGTCCCATGGAGACTCCACAGGTGTTGGTCTAAATTTAATGGGTTACCATTACTTTGGTTTGGTTATCTCTATAGGTTTCCCCAACAGGATCTTGATGCCCCATTCATAGAATCCCTCTTCTCTCTCTTTGACTGTACTCCTGGAGCTTGGCCTGGTGTTTGCCTGTGGATCTCTGCATCTGCTTTCATCAGTTACTAGAGAAAGGCTCTATAATGACAGTTAGGGTATTCACTGATCTGATTACTGGGGTAAGCCAGTTCAGGCACTCTCTCCACTATTGCTACTTGTCTAAACTGGGGTCATCCTTGTGGATTCCTGGGATCTTTCCTAGCACCCGGTTTCTCCCTATCCCCATGATCTCTCCCTCTATCATGGTGTCTTCTCCATTGCTCTCCCACTCCATCCCTGTTCCAGCTCGACCATCCCATTCCCTTATGTTCTCATCCCCCATCCCCTACCCTCCATTGCTCACCTCTCATTCCCAGTTTACTCATGGAGATCTCATCTATTTCCCTTTCCCAGGGAATTCTATGTGTCCCTCTTAGAGTCCTCCTTGTTAGCTAGCTTCTCTGGAGGTGAGGATTGTAGTCTGGTTATTCTTTGCTTTACCCACATATGAGTGAGTACATACTATGACTGTCTTTCTGAGTCTGGGTTACCTCACTCAAGATGATATTTTCTAGTTCCATTCCATTTGTCTGCAAATTTTATGATGTCCTTCATTTTTACTGCTGAGTAGTACTCTATTGTGTATATGTACCACATTTTCTTAATCCATTCTTGGGTTGAGGGGCATCTAGGTTGTTTCCAGGTTCTAGCTACTATGAATAATGCTGCTATGAACATAGTTGAGCACATGTCCTTGTGGTATGATTGGGCATTCCTTGGGTATATGCCCAAGAGTGGTATAGCTGGGTCTTGAGGTAGATTGATTCTCAGTTTTCTGAGAAACCACCATACTGATTTCCAAAGTGGCTGTACAAGTTTGCACTCTCACCAACAGTGGGGAAATGTTCCCCTTGCTCCACATCCTCTCCAATGTAAGCTGTTATGAGGGTTTTTGATTTTAGCCATTCTGATAGGTGTAAGATGGTATCTCAGAGCTATTTTGATTTATATTTCCCTTATAACTAAGGATGTTGAGCAATTCCTTAAATGTCTTTGGCCATTTGAGATTCTTCTGTTGAGAATTCTCTGTTTAGCTCTGTACCCCAATTTTAGTTTAATAGTTCAGTATTTTGATGTTTAGTTTCTTGAATTATTTATATATTTTGGAGAACAGCCCACTGTCAGATGTGGGGTTGGTGAAGATCTTTTCTCATTTGTAGGCTTATTGACCATATCCTTTGCCCTACAAAAGCTCCTCAGTTTCAGGAGGTCCCATTTATTAATTATTGTTCTCAGTGTCTGTGCTATGGGTCTTGTATTTAGAAAGTAGTCTCCTGTGCCAGTGCATTCAAGACTACTTCCTACTTTCTCTTCTTTCAAGTTCAGTGTAACTGGATTTATGTTGAGGTCTTTAATCCACTTGGACTTCAGTTTTGTGCATGGTGATAGATACTAATCTATTTTCAATCTTCTACATGTTAACATCCAGTTATGCCAGCACCATTTGTTAATGATGCTTTTTTTCCATTGTACAGTTTTGGATTCTTTGTCAAAAATCAGTTATTCATAGCTGTGTGGATTAATGTTAGGATCTTCAATTTGATTTCATTGGTCCACATGTCAGTTTTTATGCCAGTACCAAGCTGTTTTTATGACAATAGCTCTATTGTAGAGCTTGAAGTCAGGGATTGTGATGCCTCCAAAAGTTGCTTTATTGTAAAGGATTATTTTAGATATCCTAGGTTTTTTGTTTTTTCATATGAAGTTGAGTAGTGTTCTTTTGAGGTCTGTGAAGAATTGTGTTGGGATTTTGATGGGGATTGCATTCAATCTGCAGATTGCTTTTGGTAAGATTGCCATTTTTATTATGTTGTTTCTACTTATCTATGAGCATGGGAGATTTTTCCATTTTCTGATATCTTCTTCAATTTCTTTCTTCAAAGACTTAAAATTCTTGTTATACAGGACTTTCACTTGATTAATTAGAGTTACCCCCAAGATATATTATTTGTGACTATTATAAAAGGTGATGTTTCTCTGATTTCTTTCTCAGACTGTTTATCATTTGTATTTAGGAGAGCTACTGATTTTCCTTTAGTTCATCTTGTATCCTGACACAACACTGAAGGTATTTATGAGCTGTAGGAGTTCCGTGGTAGAATTTTTGAAGTCTTATGCATACTCTCATAACCTCTGCAAGTAGTGAAAGTTTGACTTCTTCCTTTCCAATTTGTATCCCATTGATCTCCTTTTGTTGTCTTATTGTACTAGCTAGAACTTTGAGTACTCTATTGAATAGATATAAGGAGAGTGGGCAGCCTTGACTTCTGTGTGATTTTAGTGGAATTGCTTTGAGTTTCTCTTCATTTAATTTGATGTTGGCTGTTGGCTTGCTGTAAATAGCTTTTGTTATGTTTAGGTATGTTCCTTGTATTCTTGATCTCCTCAAGACCTTTATCATGAAGGAGTATTGGATTTTGTCAAAGATCTAATGAGATCATCCTGTTTTTTTCTTTTAGTTTGTTTTTATGATGAATTACATTGACAGATTTTCATATGTTGAGCCATCCATGCATCTCTGGGATAAAGCCTACTTGATCATGGAGGATGATTTTTTTTTTATGTGTTCTTGGATTCAGTTTGTATTTTGAAACCTCAGAGCCATCCTTTAGTGACATACTCCCTCCTCTGAGCAAGGGCAAACCCCCAATCCTCCCCAAACAGTCAATAATTGGGGACCAAGTTTTCAAATGCCTGAGGCTTAGGGGAGGCATGTCATTCAAACTAGCCTAGTCTTCAGTAGAACAAGTATTTAGAACAAAAAAATGAATGGAAATGGAAAACACAGTTCTCAATTCTTGGATTGTCTTTGTCATTTCCATAAGCCTTATGTTTGTGTTTCCTTGGCCATCACTCAGGCATTCATTCTCCTTGCAGTTCTTTTCCATAATTTCTTTAAGCTGTTGCTTTGCGTCTTGTTTACACTCCTTGAACGTAAACATTCAAGGATGACATTCTTTGATGACATTTTTTTTTTAATTCTGTGGGTTTCATCTAGGTAATTCTTATTTGAAAACATTTATAAAGGACTTGTGTGGTTTGGAAAGAAGATACTGGCTTGTGCTTTCATATTGTTTGTAGTTCTGTGCTGATATCTGTTCATGTGGGCCTCATTCTGAGTTTGATTTGGGCAGACCAGTTTGGGCAGAAGGTAAGATATGCATTAATGTTAGATCTGAGGGTTAGAAATGCCTTGGATGGAGTGAATTTAGGTGTACAGAGACCAGGGTGGTATACAAGATGTACTACCTGGTTCAAGCCCTGAGTTTAGTGATAGATTATAGACACATTCCAATAGACAAAAGTCTTAAATAAAGTAAAAATATCTAAAAATAAATCTAACCAAGGAAGTAAATTGCCTGTACAGTGAAAACTTTAAATCTCTGAAGAAATGGATAAAGACACTAGACATTCTTGCTCATGAACTGGTAGAACTTATATTGCAGAAATAATCTTTTATAAAAACTATATACAAGTTCATTGTATATAGTTTTTATAAAATTGGCACCCCATTATTCATAGAAATAAAAATCTAACCTAAAATTCATATGGAACCCAAAAGACATTTAATAGTCAAAATAACTTTATACAAAAAGAGTAACGCTAGAGGGGTTATCATACCAGATTTGAAGATGTATTACAGAGTCACAGAGTGAAAACAGTATAGTACTGGCAAAATTCAGATATGCCCAACAATGAGGACACACAACTTTGGCCACTTAATATTTGTAAAAGCTTCCAGTAATAGAAGCTACAGAAAAGAAATCATCTTAAATAAATGGTGCTATATATCATAGATATCCTCCAGGAGAAGAAATTAGACCCCGGTATACTACCTTGTATTAAAACTAACTCAAATTGATCAAGGACCTAAACCTGAAAACTGAAGCACTGAACTTGCTAGACAAAAACATAACCACCTCCAGTTAAGACCCCTAGCAATAGTGGATACATAGCCTTAACTGCCTATCTCCTGGGACCTGATTGGTGCCTTGTCCAATTGCCATCAGAGAGGCGTCACACAGCAACTGATGGGAACAGACGCAGACTCACAGGCAAACATTAAGCAGAGGTCAGGGAACCCTGTAGAAGCGGGAGAGAAGGGATTTTTGGAGCCAGAGGGGTCAAAGACACCACAAGAAAACTCATAGAATCAACCAACCTAGGCTCATAGAGGCTCACAGAGACTGAACTGACAACCAGGGAGCCTTCATGGAAGTGATCTAGACACTCTGCATATATGTTACAGTTGTGTAGCTTGGTCATCTTGTGTGATTACTGACAGTAAGAATAGTGGCTGTATTTGACTCTTTTACAGGTTTTTGGGACCTCACTATTCATACTGGGTTGCCTTGCCCAGCCTTAACACATGGGAAGAACCTTAATCTTACTTCAAGTTGATATGCCATTTTTTGTTGCTATTCCCAGGAGACCTGCCCTTTCCTAAACAGAAAAGGAGACTGAGTGGATTCCTGGGAGGAAACTGATGGGCGATGATGGGAGGGCCTGGGAGGAGAGTAGGGAGCAGAAACTGGGGATGTAAAATAAATGAATAAATAAATAAATTTATTTAAATGAAGAGAATGGACCTAGCATAATAATAAACTATAATGACATTAAACAAAGAAAAAGAAAGAAAACGTAGTCAATACCCTACATGATACTGGTTTGGGAAAGGACTTTCTGCAGATACCATTGACTCAAGAGTTAAGGCTCACAAATTGACAAGCAGGATTTCCTAAAACTTGCAATCTTCTGCACAGCTGAAGAAGCCATCATTTAGGTGAAGAGAAAACCCAAAGAAAATGAGAGAATTTTTGCCAGCTAAATATTTGAGAGTGTATTAATATCCAGGATACATAAAGAACTAGAAATACAGAGTCAGAAAAACAAGTTACCCATTTGTAAATGGTCCCGGGACCTGAAGGGAAATATATCAGAAGAAAAAAATGCTAAGGAGTCTGTCAAAGGTTTCATCACCTCTAGCAGTTAGGGAAATACAAATCAAAACAACTTCGAGATTTCATTTTATCCAAGTAAGATTGGCAAAGGTTAACACCACTGGTAACAAATATTGTAGTAGATGAAGTGCAAAGGGAACCCTCATTCACCGTGGATGTGATTGTGAACTGGTCCAGTCACTTTTATCTAAATAAATAAAAAAGAACTTGTATTATTAATAATTATGTCTATAAATATACGTATATGATTTTGATGAACTTTTCATCTCTGGTTTGAAAATCTTTCTTCCAACCTCCAAAGACAATCTAACAAAAGCCTAAACACAAGACATAAAAAGCCCTGTTTTCAGTTGTTGATCAGGGCTCTCCAAGAGACTCTCTAAACATATAGCCTTTTGCTATTGTTTTTGGTTGCTCTCAAGAGGTGGAAGGTAGAATGTTGGAGGTGAAGACACAATGAATTTCAGAAATGGGGACAGAGACCCTTGATCTTGATCTGACCTGTATTTCTCTTCTTGGAGGACCAGTTTTCATGGTACCTGATTGCTGTGGGATGTCCTAAATACTGTGAATATATGTTGCTATGGTTGATTGATAAATAAAACGCTGATTGGCCAGTAGCCAGGCAGGAAGGATAGTGTAGGTGGGACAAGCAGAGAGGAGAATGCTGTGTAGAAGAGGGCTGAGTGAGGAGACACTGCCGGCTGCTGTGATGAGTAGCAATATGTAAGTTACTGGTAAGCCATATGGCAAGGTATAGATTAATAGAAATGGGTTAATTTAAGATATAAGAACAGATAGCAAGAAGTCTGAGCCATTAGGCCAAATAGTTTAAATAATATAAGCGTCTGTGTGTTTATTTGAGTCTGAGTGGCTGCCAGCCCAGGCAGGTCTGGAGATACTCCAGCTACATCTGATGGCAACATGAAAGCTTCCAAAGGAGGGAGGAAACTAACATATTACTTAGTTATGAAGCCTATGAACCACATCAATGACCAGCATGTCACAGTAAACCTAAGGGTGCAGTACTGGCATGTATACCTTGGCAGTAATCAACACATGCTGTGGGATGTCCTGTATGCTGTGAATATATGTTGCTATGATTGATTGATAAATAAAACTCTGATTGGCCAGTAGTCATGCAGGAAGGATAGTGTAGGCGGGACAAGGAGAGAGGAGAATGATGGGTGGAAGAAGGCTGAGGCAGGGAGATGCTGCCAGCCAACCTGATGAGAAGCAACATGTAAAGATTCCAGTAAGCCACGAGCCACATGGAAACTTACAGATTAATAGAAATGGGTTAATTTAAGATATAAGAACAGATAGCAAGAAGCCTGCCATGGCCATGCAGTTTATAAGTAATATGTGTCTGTGTGTTTACTTGGGGGATGTGAGTGGGAGAAATTTGTCCCAACTGCCAGCAGACTGGGTCACAGGAAAACTTCAGCTACCAACATGCCTTAAACACGATAACTATTTAGTGTTAGTAAATTCAAGAATATTAGAGGTACACCTACAACCAGTACTTTACTAAAACAGCATAGTAATTAGTGACAATCTCAACATTTGTATTTATACCCACAAAATAAATGTAGTCTTTCTCCCTCATTAAAGAAGTTTCTCTGTGCAGCAAACTGGGACTACTATGAAAATCAAAGCAGTCAGAATGCAGAGTTGTGGAGTCCAGTCACAACACATATACCTACAAAACACCCTCACACTTAATGCCTAGGGAGCATTGTGGAAGAGGGAGGAGAATGACTAAGAGTCAGAGGATCACATAGTTTGCTGTGAGATAAAGTCTTCCAATAGTATCTGAAGCTACTCGCATAAAGTCTCAGCAACAGGACTGCCTAACTGAGAGTTGAGCAAGGACAACACCAATGAAGATGGCCAATTAGATGAGACAAAGAGCAGGAGGACTCAACCTTGCACAACTAAGGAATGCTGAGAGAGGGAGAAGTGGTCTTCTCTAGGGATGAGCACAACAGTTGGTTATTCAGTATCCAGTGGTGAGCTTTGAATACTTATATGCAGATAACATTATGCAGATGGAGAAAGCTATAATTAAAAATATATGTATACATATAAGCATGCAGTAATAAATAATGTGAAAGAGGCAATGATTTTGAAAGAAAGCAAGGAAAGATATGTGGGAGAATTTGGATTGAGGACAGGGAAGAGAGAAATGTAATTATAATCTCAGTGAAAAGAAACTATGGCTCCTGGGAACAGTGTTATTTACTCATACAGAGTACTTCCTTTCAAACTTCTTAACGTAATTTCTATTTACATTTTATTAAAATATTTAGCTTCAATTTTCAGTGCATTGGGTGGTGATGAACTAGGGTAATTAATTTAATAATTTCTAAAGTATTTATTGAAATTTATGATAAGAATTTTGAGATACCTCTTTTACTCATTTCTATGCAGTGAATTTCTGTCCATTACTTACACATTGATGTGCCTTCACACATATTAACTAACCACTGATCTCAAAATGATACTGTAACTATACACTGACTACTTCCTGTTCTTCCATTGTGTTTTCTTAGGTCTACAGTAACTGTAATCTGTTTTTTATTTCTGTGTGATCAATTTTGATAGATTCTCCAAACACATAAACCATTCTATCACTGGCATTGTATTCTTGATATAGTCACTTTATCAATAATGTTGTCAAGGTCTATTCATGTCACCAGTGAGATCACATCAATGGCAAGACTACATTGTTTTTCATGGTAGAGTAATGTAAACAAGCTTTTTCTGTCCTGCCAGTCAGGTCCCAAAAAATGACATGGAGACTATTAATTATGATAGCTTGACCTTTGACTTAGGCTTGTTCCTAACTAGTTCTTATAACTTAAATTAACCCATATTTTTATTCATCTACATTCTAGCACATGGCTTTAACTTCTATCCCATTCTGTGTGTTCAACTCATTCTGCATCTGGCTGGCATCTCTTCAGCACCTAGATTTATCTCCAGTTTCCTCTCTCTGCCCAGAAGTCCTGCCTGCTGTGGAATGGTCTTTCTGTATGCTGTGAATATGTGTTGCTCTCATTGTTTGAGAAATAAAGCTGTTTTGGCCAGTAGCGTGGCAGAACAAGTCTACACAGTACAATCAAACTGGGGGTGAGGAAGGATGGAGTCAGGGCAGATGCTAGCCAGCTGCCTAGGAAACAATACATATAGAAAATGAGGTAATAAGCCACAAACCATGTGGCAAATCATAGATAAGAAATATGGGTTAATTTAAATGTAAGAGCTAACTAGTAATAAGCCTGATCCATCAGCCAAACATTTATAATTAATACAAGCCTCTGAGTTTTTGAAAATGCTGAGGGATGGGGATGGGACAGAGCAAAGCCTCCTTTTACATTTGATGTCCAATGTGGCACCTGTACATCCACATAAAACCTAAGAAAGCTTAAAAAGAGGGTCCTAGAACACATAAACAGAGCCAAAAATAGCTTCCTAGTTGTGTCTCTCATGCAGGCCATGGTACAGAGACACTGAAGTGTGTGGCTTGAGCTGCAGCATGGCAGGTTCCTGGCATGGTACAGAAGCATCTCCAAGCTGTGCAGAGCTCTGCTGGGTGGATTTAGCTTTTGCTCATATAGACAAAAAGGGTTAAGAAACACAGTAA